>CAEGAG010268021.1:0-56283 GCA_903067065.1 Brachyrhaphis terrabensis | reverse complement strand
ACCTTAAAAATTGTCCTGAAATGTCAAATACAACTTATTGAACAAAACTGGCGACCAGTTTAGGAATTTGGTCTGAATGGGGAATGCTGCTGACATGGCAGAGGAAAACTCAGCGCACCACTCCCTCTCTGCATGGTTGTTTTTAGCATTCCTGGTGCAGCTACACAGCAAACTACATTATACACATGTGTGCAGCTCTAATTAAATTCCTCATTGACCTGAAACTGATCAATCAGCAGAGGACACGGAGCAGTTTTCGACAGTGAATTAAAAGCAGGGGTATAAATAATAGCATAGTAGCATTCTCGCCATCCTACCTTCAGAAACCAGCGGAAGTCTTCCCCCAGCGGCCTCACATTTGTCACATTTTCCAGGCTGGCTTTAAACTGCAGCCCGAACTTCTGTCGTGAAACAGAGAGGAGTTAGAACTGAGACAGAACGAGCCGAACGTGCGCGCTTTGGGTCAGAACCCCGCAGCAGGGGCGACACTTACCACCATCTTGACGCTCCAATGACTGCAGCCGTCTCTGAGGCGTTCAGGAATCCTCGAAATGTGTAACTTTTACTACTTATCAGTACTGAAAGTGGTCGGGTAATGCGTCAAAGTTAATAGGTTGCTGCTTTGTTCGGGGCTTACCGAAACTCGCCCAGTTTTACGTAAAAGTACATTTAAGTTTTCATCCTTTTTAACAAAGACTTCAACCTAAAAACGCAAACATTGTGGAGCTAAACTAGTTTGAACAAACATGTAAACCCGATTTGAAAAACGTCCGTTTTAAAAACAATTTATGAAAAATTGTGTGAATTAAAAATTCCAAATTCACCGTTGACTTAAAATATATGTTGATATTATGACTGTACGTTTGCCTCTGAACACGTCAGCCCCACAACACTTGCGCTCCCTCTAGAGGCCAAAGTGGAGCATTTTCATTTTAGAACAACGTCAGCTCACAAATCTTGAGCCACACTTAAAAGAAACACTCCAAACCAAAACTCATCTGCGTCAGTTTATTTACTATTAGGCAACTGACAAATTAATCTTCAACTGACCGATCAGTCCCTTACTCCACAACCATTCACAACTCATTCATTCAATTGCACAACATGACAAATATAGGACTTGGCATAAAGAAAAAGAAAACTTTTATTTATTGAAAACCTATCCAAAACAGACCGGTTCCTAGTGTTGAGATTTGCTGTGCATGAAAACCTGAGGCAACTTTACCGAGGCATTATGGTGGTTTGCCACACATGTGGAATGAATGCTATTGCTGAGGCAATGAACACCCCGGACCAACCCCCATCATTCATTAATGTGGCATTTTAGGCCAATTGCATTACCCTGAGTCTATGTCATCATGATGTCACAGCTGTGATTTGGCTGTGTGAATGTGAGCAGAAGCACCTAAATTCTGAAAAATAATTTAGATAATCTTGTTTGCTTTTTTTAAAAAAAAACAAAAAAAAACACTTAAACCTTTTTTGCATCATTTAAATTTCAATAAATAATTAAATGTAAAAGAAGCATTTTGATCCTTTTAGGATTAACTGGAAACTTTCCAGCATTTGTTTTGATGTGTGACGATGCTCGTGTGAAACACTGAGGTGGATAACAATTCAAATCATTGACCAAACACTGAGAAACACTCCCAAGATTGTCAATACAGAGCTCAACCTGCCTTTGGCCGACTTTAAACCGTAATTTTTTGTTTGTTTCAAATCCTCAAACATTTATAAGGTTGCCCTAGACACCAGGGCTTCAAGTTTTACCAGAAACAAAAAAAGGAAAAAAAAAAGTTTTTATTTTCTACCAGAAAAGACTTCCATTGTTTAGTAAGGGGACATTAAAAAAAATAGAGCAGGGAGAAAAACCCAGTTTAAACAGGTCCCTTCTTTACCCTCCAAACAACAAAAAGAAAATCTAAGTTCAGGTTTGACAAAAAAAATTAGAATAAACATAACTGATCACAAAAGAGCTCAATGCAAGGCATTTCAATTACTTCTGTGTCTCTTTGCTTTTCAAATACAGTGTAGCCAGGGTGGCGTTATTTACAGTGCGACACCCACACCCCTCTCCGCCCCGTGAAGAGAGGGGCCACGGCGTCAGTGAGGGCGGCTGCTCGACTCCGAGGTCCTCCGCTGCCGGGGGGTGCTGTGTCCGTTCGTGAAGCCATTCTGACGCTTGGTCTGTCCACCGTTCAGAATGTCTTGGATGTGCTGGACAATCAAGTTGATGGCCACTGCAAAACAGGAAACCGTTACGTGGACCACGAAAATTGGCTTCAAAACATATAAAGTATTTTTTGGGATTGAACTGATGCAACTAACACGGCTTCTATGCCAATTAGTTTTTCTTTATCATGAACATGTTTGTGTTTGTAAAAATCTAGGGTGGTGAACAGGTGTGCACGATCTACTTCCAATACAAAATCTGAGGCACAGTATCGGCTGATACTGATCCAATACAGAAGCAAGAGTGCTGAATTGACTCGAAATGTTTCGGGGTTTCTTTAAATCCAGACACAAACGTACCGAATTACCAATTTACTTGATAACTCTGCACCAGTACAGCACACCAACAGCTTCACAAGCTTTGTCAAACATGTAAAAACAACTTTTAATGTATTCAGTCAGTGTAATTGGGAGTAGAACAGCTGATCTAAAATAAATAAACTGAAACTGATAAAAAATAAATAAATAAATAAAAAAACAAAAAAAAAAACACAAAACCTAAGGTAGACTACTATGGTCAAACATGTAAAAAAACAAAACAACTCAAAGTTACATAATGTCAACAAAAAAAAAAAAACTGTTGGTGCATCAGTGCTAGAACCAAGTCTGGACCCAAATAAAAAACATTAGATTTGAGTTACAGAGAACAGCACACAATAACGCAGGAGAACGTTTACATTTTCTATGTAGGGCAAAGTTAACACCCTCAGACCTCCTACTGTTTATTTACATAACAATCAGTCTCGTCTTACCAAGGTTATCTGCTCCTTTTGGAATAATCAAGTCTGCATACTTCTTTGTCTAGAAGGGGGGAAAAAAGTTCAAGTCAAAACATTTTCAATGCAGCTCAAATTAAAGCTATGATCAATCTATATTTTTCATTGAAACAAGCCAAAAGCAACGGAGAAAGAAAATAAATCTCAGAAAAACAGCACCATCTATTGGATCATCTCTGCAACTGCAGCACTGATTTTCTACAAACATTGTGACCAACATACTAAAAAAAAATCTGAAAATATCAGTTGTTTTGCCAATTGATCAATTATTAGTGTTGATCATTATGTACCAAATTTTTTGAAAGAATTGAAAGGAGCATTTCTGACAATTTACAAGAAACTACATGGGAAAAAAGTGTATTCTTGTATTTCATACAGGCTGGTTTGTCTACTAATGTTAAGATAGTGTGAGAAATTTGAGCATTTTTGATAATCAAAAATCAATATGATTCTTGATTATACAGAACTTAAAACAAAACAAAAAAACTTGAAACAGTAAATAAAAGTAGAAAAATCCTTGCATTGTCACTTACCGGCAAACAGAACTCCTCAAAGGCCGGCTTTACAAAAGTAATATACTGACTCAGCACTTGTTCAAGTTCTCTGCCACGCTCATTAATGTCCCTCAGAACTGAAAAAAAAAAAAAAAAGAAAACAGCACAATAACCACATAAGATATTTAAAAGACAACCCTGTGGAATTTCACCGCGTTCACTACTGCTGGTTACCTCAGTGTCTTACTAAGCATTGTTCAGATTACTTTTAAACAAGTGATAACAGTGCGTGTCCAATCGGATCTTTTTCTATACACCTCGACGCGAGAGCCGCGTGTCTGGGTCTGTGTCAACAAACAGCTTCATCTGGAACAGATCCCTGATTTCCTGAGAGTAGAACATGAGGATGCCCTCAAACAGGACCACGTCGGCCGGGTACACCGTAACAAACTCCTCTTTCCTGGAACAACACACAGAAAAAAGTTCCCTTTTCTCTGTGGCTGGAGGGAAAAACAACAACTGGAGATCGATTACAAAACCCGAGCTCAGAGGCAAAAAAAACAAAACAAAAAAAAAACATGTTCCTTTCAGGTCAGGAACTTGTTTATGAAAACTCTTCTATTGGGAACCACAATTCTGGGAGGTGCTGAAGAAACAGGATCTGGGAAGAGAAAGAAGGAAACGCTTACCTGGAATGAGTAACAAAGTCGTAAACTGGGATTTGCACCGTCTCTCCCTCAAGTATTTGTCTGAGCGTTTGCATGATGAGCTCATTGTCGAAGGCATCTAGAAAAACCAAAAAAGGCACATATTTGGTTATGAGTTTGTTTACTGTTTGTTCACCACCACCCAACTTTCAAAAGAACTTTTAGAAGAATTTCTTTTGCATATTTGTTGAAATTGTCACCATTTTGTGACAGCATTGTACGAGACGGATTATCTCACTTGAAACAACCAATCACAGCCAGGAGGCGGGTTTTAGTGCTGTCAATCACTTTGCGAGTGGCACTATTCTTCACCCCATTCCTCCCTGCTGTGCTTCAGCTATCATAGCCTGGCATGAATGCTAAGGTTAGTTAGCATGGCCAGTGAAGGCAAACTTTTTTTAACAACATTAAGTTGTTTTTCCATCGGCGCATTTAGCAACGCATACGTGAAGATGATTGACAGCACTAAGATCCTTCTCCTGGCTCTGATTGGTTAAGTTTGACCAGGAGCGTTGCATTTCTTCAGACAGAAATATCAACTCAGGGAGGAAATGGAGGAGCTCGACGTGTCACAACATTCTAAAAAACGAAACACGGAAAAAACATACTTATAAAAATTACATACTACTACTTCAATATGGGTGAAAAGCCGCCATTTTGAAAAATGCTGCAAACATTTGACACACAGTACAAAGCAGATTGTTTGCACTTTTTTTTTTTTGTGACTGAAGTCCTATCTGGCAGTTTGGCCTGTTTCTCCTTTCCCTTTGAAGGACAGTTTTGTTTATTTACAGAGACTTCATAACCTTTTTTATTTTGGATTTATTTATTTTGGATATTTAAAATGTCTTCCTGTGAAACATCCACTGAGAAATTAATGTTTGTTTATCTTTGAGAGATTTTCTCAAAGAGTCTCAAAACGACAATGTCATTGTTTTTTGCAGTCATTTCTGAGACACAATGTCACAATCTGTTATCGTGACAAGACCCAGCTTAGTGCTTCCGTACCTGGATGATCGAAGTTGAACTGGCCCTTTAGTGCTTTGGCTTTCTGCTCTGGAGTCAGGACCTTGTAGAAGCTGTCCTGACTGAGGATCGCCACCTGCCGCTGGTGGCGGTCTATTTCGTTCTGGCCCAGCTTCTCCATGATCTTCTCACACACAGACGACTGTTACAAGAGACAACGGAGCCGATGAAATGGATAACACATTCAGAATGGCCAAATAAATCCCTATGTAGAACCTGGAAATGACTGGGTGGGACATACTTTGCTTTTTTTTTACCAATAAATCAAAAATAATATAATAAAAAGAAGTGCACTGTGGGCCATGGAGAGTGCCCTCACTAACCTCGGCAGCCCATTGCTGACTGGACATTCCCCGCCCCCCACCCCGCCAGGCCTAGGTGTCTTTGTGCCAATAAAACTGTGCAGCAATCAGTTTTGTTGCCCCCAGTGGCAGTGGTGAGTCAAATTTGGCCAGATGCAGCAGTTTTGTTTTATTTTTGTTGTTTGTTTGTTTTTTTTAAGACAAGATGGTCAAACTGTTAATATACACTGGAATCAGGTCAGTAATACCTGCTGGCACAATTGATAAGCTCACCCTCTTCCCTTAGAGATCAATTTATTCATACTAGTTCTCAGTAGATTCACTCTAAACACGAGTGATGACCAATTGGACTTTTTTCAACCAAACAAGTATACTTAGCATGCAGCAATATTGCTAGACAATTTCTTCTCAATGTTGGTTTCTTAAACTACTATTTTATTGTGACGTTTACAGATTATGGGAAGGATTACTGAAAGTCTGCGTGGTTTTAACACCTTCGCTGGTTATAGAAGTCCAAACCTGCGTCACCAAGCGGAGATATGACATCAGTGATATAGGAAGAAATAAAGTAAAAGGGGCGGGGTTTAAGTTGTAACAGTCAGCTGTACGGACTGGAATCAGAATCTGGAACAGCTTTTCTCTGGGATTGAATTTCAGACATTCAATCCGGTTATTTCTGAAAGTACATTTCACTAATAAGTTACGTTCACATTATTATCATCTTGGTTCGGTTGCGACAGAATTTGAGTCGCACATCTTGAAGAGCGTCTGTTCCGACGCTCGTCAGTCAGCACTGCCCACGCGGCATCTAAACGACAAAAAGGGTCGTGGGTGAAATCTTTTATTCCCGCGAGCGCCTGCAACTTCTTCACGTCAGCACCAAGGCTAGGTTAACCGTGTTTACCACTGATAATTCCTCAAGGGTTCGTACATTTAGAAATGCGTTTGGAGTTCTACAGATGTTACATTATTTTGAGAAAGAGCTAAAACCACAATAGACTCAATATGCTGGCTTATGTTTACAAATTGTTAGCATTATCTATTGTTTTGCCCAACCAGCTACCATGTGATGGAATCCCAGCATGAGTTAGCTGCTCGGCACACAAAAGGAAACCTGGTGCGTTAATTCAAAAGCTATGGAAAATGAGGAAAAATAAACACAGGTTTCTGGTCCGCCGCCGATAACGTAGGCGAACCCAGCTGATGTAACGGACAGTTACTGATAAAGCCGACCGTGGACCCTCAGCTATGCGTCACGCGAGCCACGCGGTTCATTTAGCGTTAGCATCTGGTTACTGTGCCAACGTCAGCTGTGACTTTAACAATAAAAAATAAAAACTGTGACATTTTCAGAGGACGGCTAAAGTACGAAATTAGAAGGCGAACCTTGCCACTAGCAGTGCCGCCGGAGACGCCTATGAGGAAAGGCTGTCGAGTAACGGTGGTGCTCTCATCCCGGTCCCTGAGAAGTGTTTCGCTGTCCCCGGCCATACTTGCAATGTGCCGTTGGAGAAGCTGCGCTGGAACGTCACTGTGACTGAGCTCCTCCCACTTATGACGCCGACATTTATTCAATTGGGGCACTTGTTTTTCACTTGAGCTCAGTTTTATGGCAGGAAAGATCACTTTTATCTCATTTACGGGACAAGAATATTTTATTTTGATGGACAGCGTAACTATCAAATAGCATATTACGCTTCGAGTGATCTTAGCATAGATATGGAAGAGCAGACGCCGCAACGCACACGAGTAAATATATCTCCGTGATATTGAGTGGCAAGTTTTCTCCGAAAACTAAAATATTATTTAGTTTAAGTAATGTTATTTTTGAAGCAACACTCATCTTGAGTAATTTATTTTTTGGCAACACTACCCACAGGGGTTAGGCACATAAAATAATTGTTTTATGCTATTTAAATTGTGTAATTGTAAATTTATTCCACTGGAAATATGTAAACGCCACTCACAATATGGCGACATGCGAGCCTGACGCACTCGCAGCATCTATCTGCGTCCGTCTATGGCTCGCTGTTCAGCAGCGTCAGTTTGCTCCACCTCCCGTAAACCTCTGCACTACTGGCGAAGCGACGACTTAACACTTTTAGTAGAAGCTATAATCTCTACCTCAACACTTAATGTGACGTTTTCTGTTTGTAAGTACACTAACGTCTAAAGCAGCACAAATTACGACCGGAGGAACTGTTCGCGTTTGATAGTCACTTTTCACATGTTGCTGTAAAAGGACGGTTTTGCATCGTTTTAACCCGTATGTTGTATTATTATTATTATTTATTTAATTTTTTTACAGTCGCTGCTGAAAGTAGAATTAAAAGGGACGGTGTAAGTATGCTTCGGCGACTTCTCGAGTTCCAGTCGCGGCCCAAAACCGCTCCGACTCTCTCTGCCGCCGTGAGGAGCTTGTCTTCGGGTTCGGTGGACATCACCGTCCCGCTGAACTTCTGGGCTGGACGGAGAAGGACAAGCCGAGAAAGCCGCGAGAAGGAAAAGGTTTACGAACCAGCCACGGGTAAGTCACACAACCGAACCCGTTTCCTAACTGCTGGACTTTGGTCGTTGTTGTGTGAAGACTATTGTCAGATGATCTTTAGCAACATCAGTTTGCAACTTGAAAATCAAAAATGCTTGATTAGTTCTTTAGCAAACTAAAATTTTACTTAGGTACAAATAAATACACCAGTAGTTTAACTTTAATGTGTGCAGTCAGTGCAATTAGGACTATTACAGTCAATGTAAAATCAATAATAAAGAAACTGACAAAAACAATTGTTTGACTGCCTTGGTCAAACATATTTAAAAAAAACAAACAACAACTTCAAATTCTTTCAAATGGTTTGGAAAGTGCAATTAGGAATTCCAAATATTATGTAAAATAAATAATAAAGCTTAACTCAGAGCACAGAACATAGAATTAGACTGAATAGACCTGACCTTATGGATCAGGCACATTGTCACCAATACCCGATCTAGATATTGAAAAATCCGATACAGATGTTAATATCGGACTGAAGCATCGTTAGTGAACTCATTTTCTATTTCTACTCTAAAAGGAGCATCGATACTTTTACAAGGCAGTGTATATAAATGACTTATGTGTTTTTTAAATGACATTTGATGTTTTGAATGGCCTGCTTGTTTTTTTCCACTCCAGGTCGTGTTTTGTGCCATTTGGAGCCATGTGGAGGAGAGGAAGTAGACCAGGCCGTGAAGGCTGCTAAGTCGGCCTTTGGTCCCTGGAGCAAAATGTCCGGGATGGAGCGGGCGAGGATCATGATAGAAGCTGCCCATTTAATAGAGGTGTGTTTAAAAGTTTGTTGATCCCGTCGTTTCTAGACCAAAACAGCTTAAAGCGTTTTCACCCAGGTGTCATTCACAGAACAGGAGAGAGGAGATCGCTGAAATGGAGGTGGTCAACAATGGAAAGTCCATCACAGAGGCCCGTCTGGACGTGGACTCTGCTAGACTGTGTATAGAATACTACGCCGGACTGGCCAGCACTCTGGCAGGTTGGTGCAAACTGCGCATGAAGGACTGTTTTGCTTATTTGGTCATATTTTATATATTTTTTTACAGATTTTCTAAAAATGGGTTCTTAGCACAGTGATTTATTGGGTGTTTAGAACTTCTAAGAAAAATTCAAAGATCAGCAAAGCTGGTTTGCAGAGGGTACAAGGACAAAGTAATCGAGAAGACTAGGTTAGGTTAAAAAAAAAAAAGAATGATGTCATGATTTTATAATGGGAATATCGCAGAATTTCCCCATCACAAAATCCATCAGCAAAAAAATCAACACGTTGCATATGGCAATAACAAGCCTACTTAAAAAAATAATATCTGGTGCCACAGGCAAAAGTACCCTCATTTTATTTTACAATTTTTTCCATAATTCATTGGAGGTTCTCTTATTAGTGAGAAACACTTTTCATGAGTTGAATTTCGGGGATAGATATTTATCATAAGTTTGACTACTAAACCTGTTTTTAATAAATGAAGTGTTTATCAATTATGAATCTCATACATACCACCATAATTTGCTCCTTTGTTTTTTTTTGTTTGTTCCTTTCTGCCAAGGACAGCATGTTCAGTTGCCGGGGGGATCCTTCGCCTACACCCGCCGGGAGCCTCTGGGAGTGTGTGTGGGCATCGGCGCCTGGAATTATCCCTTCCAGATCGCTGCCTGGAAGTCTGCTCCAGCCCTGGCCTGTGGTACGGGGATTTCCTCTGGAAGCTAGAAAAAAACGTTTTGCTCCAAATTAATCGCAACACCTGCCAGGTTAGCTGAAGAAAAAGCTTAGCTAAGCTACACCTAAGCGCAGTTGGAGCTGTTTTAAAGCTACCAGGTTACATGGAGGATTGTTTTGCTGCAGCTATTGAAAGAGGATATTTGCGGTGTGTCGGCCTTCTCATGACCAAAATATTATAAGTACGATCTGAAAGGATAAAGAAGAAAAAAAAACTTATTAAAGCCATCTGCTCTGACTTGCTGGTTAAAAGCGTTACAAACGTCTTAATGGACCGTTTTCCAGTCAGAATTTAAACATGTGAAAGAGAGTTGTTATTTTATTAATGCAGCCATTATAAAATATACTTTTAAAGACAACAGGAGAAAATAAACATGTCAACCACATAATCCATATGCTAATATGTGAATGATGTCATGACCTGTAGTTTTTTTCTTTTTAACTTTTAACGCAGAAAAATTACGACAAATAAGCATTTCAAGTTGGAGGTCAGTTTGTAATGAACTATGAACATGAACCAATTCATTTTGACCTGGCTGGATGAACCGATCAAACATTGCTTTGACTGTAGAAGTCAGACTCTGTTCTGCTTCCTGTCCTCCAACACAGGGAACTCCATGGTGTTCAAGCCGTCCCCAGTCACACCAGTAACAGCAGTGCTACTGGCAGAGATCTACGCTAAGGCTGGAGCTCCAGAGGGGCTGTTCAACGTGGTGCAGGGTGGACAGGAAACTGGCAGCTTACTGTGTCACCACCCCGATGTCGATAAGGTGTCCTTCACAGGAAGTGTGCCCACAGGACAGAAGGTCAGTGCTTCTATTGTCAACATTTAATTAAGGGGTAGTATTATGTAAACTCCACTTCTTTTTACCTTTCCATCATGTTATAATGTTATTCCCTCATCAAAAACATACCTGGAGTGTTGCTTTAATCTCCCGTGGCAACCATTCAGTTGTGCAAAACGCCTGGGTGGACCTACCCCCGACTTGAAGGATTTGCACCGTTATCCTTCAGACTAGCCTACAGCCATTAGCCAATACCTGCGCTTCTGGCTAGCTCGTTAAAACATGTTGTAAAGCTCAAAAAAAGTCAATTTTACACAATACTGCCCCTTTAAATTACAAAATGATATTTTTTAAAGTCCTACTTGATAGATGCAGCACTTTCATAACAACTTAAGGTGATAAGAGTTATTGATTGTGCTATAAAGTGGCACTATGTGGCTGAAAAACACAAAATACCACCCCTTTAATTGTGAAATTACAATAAACAGAATGAATAACTGGTATTCTTGAATGTGGCGTTAACTTTCAGATTATGGAAATGGCATCGAAGGGGGTCAAACCGGTGACTTTGGAGCTCGGAGGCAAATCTCCCCTTATCATATTTAAGGACAGCGATCTGGAGAACGCTGTGAGAGGAGCGCTCATGGCCAACTTCCTGTCTCAAGGACAGGTAGAGAGAGAATCCCGCACTGTCAGCCCTTTGTAGCTCAGAAGCTGAGTTGCTCGGTAAATGCGGCTGGTTTCCGTTTGCGTGGTTGATTGAGCGTGTAACTCACAGGTGTGCAGTAACGGCACGAGGGTGTACGTGCAGAAGGACGTCCTGGCCGAGTTTGTCGAGGAGGTGGTGAAAAGAACCCAAGCGATAGCAATAGGAGACCCGCTGCTGGAGAGCACCAGAATGGGAGCGCTGGTCAGCCGGCCACATCTAGACAAAGTGCTATCCTTTGTCGAACAGGCGAAAAAAGAGGCAAGTCCCTTAAAATACTCCTCAAACGTCTGTGTTTTAAGACTCTGATGTGTGTTGTGATGCTGTGCTGTCAGGGAGCCACGGTGTTGTGTGGAGGAGAACGTTTTGTCCCATCTGACCCCAAACTTAAAAGTGGATACTACATGACTCCATGTGTCCTAAGTAAGCCTTCACACTCAGATATTTTTCCTAATGAATTCAAAACGGGAAAAGCCAACCAAGCTATACTACTTCCAGCAGGGGGCGACAAACAGCACAAAAAAACTCAACTTTCTTGCAGAATCAATTCAAGAATATTGATTTTTTTTAATGTTTGTTAAAGCTGGTGTATGTAACTTTTATAAATTAAAAAAATATGCAATATTTTTTAAAAATTTGTTAAAACTGTCACTATCCCATGTGATAGTATGACATGGGACAGATAATCTGCAAAAAAAAAATCAAACTCCTCCATCTCCTCCCTGTCTGAAGAAATGCACCGCTCCCTGAGGAGGGTCTTAATGCTGTCAATCATCCTCGGGTACGCGCTGTATAATGTGCTAATGGTGGAGAAACAACTTACTGTTCCAGGAAAATCGTTTATCCACCGTCACTGGTAGTCATGCTAACTAGCCTGAGCGGTCGGCAAGAAGGGTTAGGGTGATTGATAGCACTAAGACACGCCTTCTGGCTCTGATTTTTTTTTTTTTGTTTCTGACCGAGCTGTTTATTTCTTTTGTTAGCACAGGAACTTAATTTTTTTCACAATTATCTGTCTCATATTACATGACAATAGTGAGTTTTAACAAATATGTAAAAAAATATATACTTTTTATAACAGTTACATACCCCAGTTTTAACAAAACAAAGTCCTTTTATATTGTGTTTAGGCTTTGATTGTATTATCATAAAAGTAATTAGATTACCATAATTTATAGAAATTGTCTAAATAAAGTTGTTTACTGTCCTTTACTTTCCCACAGGCGACTGCACAGACGACATGACGTGTGTGAGAGATGAAATCTTCGGTCCTGTCATGTCTGTGCTGTCCTTTGAAACAGAACCGGAGGTTCTGCAGAGAGCCAACAACACAACAATGGGTCTGGCTGCAGGCGTCTTTACAAGGTCGGTGTGTGATTAAAGAAAAAATATATATATACACAAAAACAAAACAGGAGTAGCAGGAAAACCGACGTTGCATGGTCACCGTTCCTGTTTCTGTTCATGTTGTTTTGGACGCGTAAACATTTTATTTTCTATTGTACTATGTTGCGTGACCCAGGGATGTGACCCGAGCCCATCGTGTGGTGGAACAGCTCAAGGCCGGTTCCTGTTTCATCAACAACTACAACATCACTCCTGTGGAGGTTCCATTCGGAGGCTTCAAAATGTCAGGTGCAGTCAGAACGAGTGTTTTCCAATGGACCAGGGGCCCAACGTCATGTACAAATTACAACATTGTGTCATTTTTTTTTACGTCTGCCTTATAGCAACAATCACCGGTTTTGGTGTGAAAATCAAAATGTGCAAAAGGGGCAATTACACACTGCAAAAACAGAAAATCTTCCCAAGAAATTTTGGTTTAGTTTCTAGTGCAAATGTCTGTTTGTCTTCTTTCAAGTGTGCTAACTTACAAGTAACTTTTCAACAAGACAAAGGAGCTTGTCTTATGTCAATAATTCCTTAACATTGATGAAAAAGTACTTGTTATAAGTGAAATAAAATGCAACATACATTTTCCAAATAAAAAGCTGTGAAATGTGGTTTTTATTTGTATCCAGTGATTACTTTGTACAATCATCTTTTAATACATACATCTTCATGATGTAGTTTGTTAGTCTACCACATAAAATTGCACTGAAATTGACAAATAGCTTGACAAATATGAAATCTTAAGCAATATCAGCTCTTTTAAGACCTACGGAGGACAATTAGAGCCATTAATCCTCATCTGACTAATTACTGTTCTGACCTTTTGTTGTCAGAATTCTGAAATTAAAGTCACGATTGTTCCTTTTTATTTTTTTCAGTGGCCCTAATCCTGTAAAGTCTTGTGTTCGTCCCCATTCTGAGCATTTCACACCCTTACATCCACCAGGTATCGGGCGGGAGAACGGCCAGGTGACCGTGGAGTTCTACTCCCAGCTGAAGACCGTGTTTGTGGAGATGGGAGACGTGGACAGCCTGTTTTAGAGTGCCGACCGGAGGAAGCAACCTGAGCCAGAGACTGGAGGAGGTGGAGAGGATTGAACCGAACCGAACATCTGCCATCACTCAGAGGGAGGAAAAAAATCAACTATGAATTCAGACAAACAAGCCTTGATTGATGAGAATTATGTCGTTTTATAGCCATCTCGAAGATTTACACGTTCGCAACACCAGCTGAATAAATACTACATTTTACAGACTCTTACAATAAAACAGAAGTGCTTTACAATCAGTCCAATTATTATTTTTTTAACCAACTCTAATCAAAAGAAATTGAACACATTACTAACTTCTATGTAATAAACTGGCTTTAAAAAAAATTCATATAAATTAAATTGGCCTTACTGTTGTTTCCTTCATACACAGCAGACTGTAACCTGAACAATGTTTGTAACTATCACACTAATAAACTGGTAACGCTGTGCTGGTCTCCTGGCCTAATTTCTCCTCTTCTTCCTCGTCACAGATTTCGGAGCAGCTTTCTTCTAACAGAAAACAAAAAAAATACAAAAGTTTTACACCTTACAGCTGCAGTATGCAACGTTTATGAAAAATATTTTTTTTATATAGTTTTGTAAAGCATGTATGTACATGTATTTCTGCCAGTCATGTTGTACCTTAGTCAGTGGCCTGCTGGGTTTCTTGAACTGTGCAGACTCTGTTTAAAGTCAAGTTAGCACACTTTACTTTAGAACGTTCAAAAATACAAGAAAATTGTTGAAATGAATGACTTTAGACAGAAACCCCTACCGTCCTCAGAAGGAAGATCTTCATCGTCTTTTCTCTGAAGAGGGTTATGTAAAAAGGCAAAGAAAACATTGGAACCCAAACAAAAAAGTTGACTTAGTCCTTTGAGAAAAATGACAGAAAGTAAATAATGAATGACGGACTAGCAGAGTCTCCTGTCTAAACCCACTTTGATCGCCTCTTTCCTCGGGGAAACCCGTCCAGGTTCCTTCAGATAGTTTCCTTCCTGCAGTTTTTTCACCTGGCCTTGCTCCACAGACACTCGGACCCTCAGGGAGTGGTAGGCTGTGTGCACTTGGCCCACTTTGAAGTGCACTGGAACCCCTTGAAACCACAGCCGGTCGTGCACCCCCTCCTGGAAGCCTGGTGGTTGGTAGTCTGCAGGGGTAACTTTAGAAGCGGAGCAAATAAAGTCAGAAAGCGAATAACTTCATCTACCGGTGTGCTTGGGATGTGCTTAGGAAGGAAAAGAACTAGTCAAAGTAACAGAAATGAAAAGAGTTGCTTTATGGCCTGCTTTTCAGTCCAACATAAGCTGCATGTCTCCATTGACCGTACAATTGTGCAATTTGATATTTCGAAAATGATTTTGCTAAATGGAAACACATCAGTTTAGAAAATAGTTGTTTTTCAATAAAAAGTTTTGGTGCAGGGATGAGGTCTATTTTTTTTGTTTTTTTTGTTTTGTTTATTTCATAAAATTGCAAAACTACAAAACTCTCCCTCCACTTCAAACTGTCGTGTCTAGATTTACTAAACTCTTGAGAGCAGCTCAGCGCACAGTAGCCATCTTATGTTTTACATAGTTACACAGCATAAATATCTATATAGAAAACTTTATTCCGAAGGCGTGGTGGCTTTTATTTTGCCGTTGCAGTGCACCGCAATCAATTACACGCAGAGAAAACCCTGCTATATTAATGACGATACATGGTGCATCCCTAGAGAAAATGAAAAACTTCAAACTTTTTAAAGAACCACAGATTTTTTTTCTACTTTTAGGTTTAAAAATTTTTCCTTTATGAGATGATGATACTTATGGAAATTACGTAGAAAAATAGCCTACAGGCTCCAACATATTGACAAGAAAATTTGTTCTAAAAAAAATATTACACGTACCTTTAGTGTCATTCTGTTGTAGAAACTCAGTGAGATTATTTAATTGGAAAACTGAACTATTATTACAGCTGGATTTAAAAAGTAGATTCTTTCTCATGTGTAGCCAAAGTTACTAAGAGCCATTGTTGAAAGTCCAAAGAGCCATTTGCAGCTCCAGAACCGCAGGTTGAAGACCCGTGGTTTACACAAAAGGCAGCTGTTATTTCTTCATGTCTTCAGCAGTGTACTGCTTGAGGAGTTAATCACACTGAAACGGTTTGGCGTCTTACTGTCATCGTAGTAATAGAGCTTCATGGTGAGGTAGACATTGCTGGGGAGGGCGTCCAGGTTCTGCAGAAGCAGGAAGAGCTTCCTGATGAGCAGCACAGAGGCTCTCTTGGTGTCCTCCAGTGCCACCTGCATCCCCATGGCATTGTTCCTGAGGTTTCATGAAGGATTTACCAACCCTCTACTGAAGTCAGGTCATAAATGCCACGTATTTATTTATTTACTACAAAAGGAAATCCATCCCCACCTGATTATGTCCATTTCTGGTCCCTTTTCAGTGTATCTGAAGTTGAACTGGTAGGACTCGATGATGCACTGCAAGTTAAACAATGCAAACTTAAATGTTTCTGATTGACACATCACATTATTAAGTGTGTTATACAACTTACATTACGGTCCTCTGGATCAGTGTAAACCTAGATTTTTCCCCCCAACCAAAAAAAAACGAAAACTGTTAACATTTTATGCCAACTGTCACATTAAATCTACATATTGCTTCAGTAATTACAAGGCACTCACCCCAATGCATATAATCTGGAGCTGTTATAGGAAAACATGGAACAATAATAAAAAAAAATAAAAAAATGGGGAAGAAATTGGCTGTTTTAATTCTAAAGGCAATAGAGGATGGGACTTACATACTGTTTCTCTAAGGCGTCAAAACAGCCCATCATCCTAAAGAAACCATAAGTAAGGACAAAAATATAATTTATCATTGGGAGGGATAACGACAGCTTTCGTTCAGATCTACCTATTTAAAACAAAATTTACCATTTCACAACTTTGTTGGCGCCAGGGGTGTTGCTGTTCTCACGCAAAACCTTGATGCACAAATCTAGCAAAACAGACATCGATTTCTAGAGTGTAACATATCAAAACATTTGTTTCCAACACGTTCCTTTACTGTAAGATAACGTTATAATTTGAGGTCATTGCAGGGAGTCCGTAAAGAATGCAAATTATGGGGAAATTTTCTGGAGTTTTCTGCACTGTATCTTGCTCACCTTCAAGGTACCTGGATCGGTAGGCGCACTCTGGAAAAATCCCTCTCAGGTAGGTGACGGAAGAGACTGCGATGGCCATCATCCTCTTGACAAAGACCAGAGACTCCTGTTTGGTTTTTAAGTCATTGATGAATAATCCGGTCCACTTGAAAAGTGAAAAAATAAAATAAAATAAATAAAAGCCATGGAGATAAAATACAGGTGCATCTCAGCAAATTAGAATATCAGCAACAAAAATCACAAATTTCAGTACTTTAGTTCTAAAAGTGAAAATCAAACTTTTTTTTCCCTCACTGTCCTAAGTAAAATTAGACCAAGCTTCTCTTTCAGGTCAGTTAGAATTACCGAAATAAAACTAGGTATTAAATATTCCGCTTTTGGTGTAAAAATAATCTAGTGGAGGTTTTAAGAGTCTGGGTAATTGTAGTTTTTTTAAAGTGCAGCACATTAAAGATGCTCAAGGTAGTGAAAAATTAGGTGTACTTGCCCTTTAGCTTCGATTTTATTTTTTTACTTTCTGAGAAACTGGATAAGGGCTTGAATATATATTTCTGTGTCTACTGAACGTAAATAGTATATAAATTCGTGTTCTCATTTATTGAAGTGAACGTCGGCGAGCTAATAATGGGTGTCTTCTCTATCTTATGAACAAATAATGAGGCATTTTGAGCAAACAAAGACATATTTTCGGTGTCAGCTTTTATGGAGTGTGTTGTTTCCAAACCTCAGCAGTTTCCTCCTTGTTTCCTCTCAGACGCATTTTCCCGGACGCCATTTTTACCCCTTCTTCTTGCGTCCAACCGTAGTTAGCCAGGTCACTTCCAACGGTTAAATTAGCTAGCGACGACGCCCAAGAAGCTAAACATATGTAAATATATATAAAAGGACAATGTTTTTCTCCTTTCGAAGTTAGTGTGATATCTCGAGTTTTGAGTAAGACGATATTTTGTAAATAAGTTAGGACTCTAGGAAACAAGAGCCCGCAGCTCCTCCAGTCAACTAACGATAAGCTTTAATTAGCTAAGTTTTCCCGCGCTAGATGAAAATATGACACTGTACGATAAAATGGTCACAAATTCACATTTACCGTCATAACGAATATTTTTTTTTAACTCGAGTGTGACTGGTTAAAGATTTTAATTTCAAAGAAAAAAAAAAATCAAATACAGAGCAAAAATAATAGGTGAATAATCTGAATTTACTGTAAAATTTAAACCTGCATTGTTCCAACAAGACAATGCCTTTATTCAAGTCTTGAATGGATTAAGTGAACATTAAACTAATGCAGTAGAAATATAAAATATTTTTTAACCCTATTAATAATGTTCATTACAATTTTTCTTCCTAATCAATTCTGAGTAAACAGGAGAATACCAGTAATATTTCAAATATATATACACATATGTGTGTTCATCCTTATATATAAATAATTGCTTGATTCATCTTTACAAATTATTGCATATAGAGAAAATTCTAATCTCTACAATTTATTTAAATTTTAGGGTTTTCAGAAATTTTAGCACCGTTTTGTTGACAAACATGAAAACATCACCATATAAGTCAAATACATAATTTATTGAGGTGAAATAATTTTGTTCAGAGTATAGGGGGGAAAAAAAACACAAAACATTTTGAGCACAGATGGTCTTGCCTTTGCTCCAATGAAAACATTTGTGAGCTCCTTTGTATGTACCACTAATGATCGACTGCTCAGTTACCTGTCAAAAACTGACTACAGTATAAAATAGCTACCACAGCATAATAACTGTCCTTTGGTCCCAGGGCCACAGTTTACACACACATAATACACGCACTGTATGATGACGACATAGCTCTGACTCAAACAATATTGGACGTGCTATCACAAAGTGAAATCTGCTAGAGCAGGCGGCAGACTGTGGTCTTGAGTTTATTACTGTTTGGAGAAGAAATCTTTGCTTTTCTGCACGTCTGGCTTGATGGTGTCACTTCCTGGTTTCCAGCCAGCTGGACAGACTGAAGAGATAAACAAGTAATGAGCCCAGGCGTATAGATTAAAGATAAACGAGGTTCCAGAAAGGAAATGTGTACAATTTCAAAAGAGCGTGGCAAAAACAGAAGCAACACACAAACCTTCTCCATGTTTGTCTGTGAACTGAAATGCTTGAACCAAACGCAAGGTCTCCTCAACAGAGCGTCCAACTGGGAGGTCGTTGATGGTGATTTGTCTCAGGACACCCTTGTCATCAATGATGAACAGACCCCTAGAATACAGGAAATAAATATATGAATCTTATGGATTTTAGGATCAATTCACAACAAATACTTCATCAGGTTCAATCCAAATCAGCCAAAGGTAAAGCAGACGAAAGCTGGGAAGTCTATTGTGACCTTTAGCAATTGGAAAGCATTTTGAGATTGGTGCGTAGACCAGAGGACAAAACCTAACATCCACCCCACCTGTAGGCGATGCCATCGTCCTCCTTCAGGACACCGTAGTCTGTGGAGATGGTGCGCCGCGTGTCAGACACAAGTGGGATCTTCATTGCACCCAGACCGCCCTGTTTACGTGGTGTGTTTGTCCTTCCACAAAACAGGAAACGGCAGCATTTTTGAAGTACTATACATAGTCACTGAGAATGCAAAAACAACAAAGGATTGTTGAATACCATGCAAAATGGGAGAAGTGAGAGTCTACAGAGGCAGCGATGACTTCACAGCCAATCTTCCTGAACTCCTCAGCGGCATCGCTAAAAGCGATGATCTCGGTGGGACACACGAACGTGAAGTCCAGCGGATAAAAGAAGAAGACGACATACTTTCCTGTGCAGAGAGGAAATAAGACGAGGAGATTAGTTTTGTACCTCAAGGTGGTTGGGGGGAATAAATTCAGAACTTAATAGGTAGCGTCTGTTAAAAAAATAAAAACCACTTCCTGCAGCGAAGGCAAGGTCTTACCTCTATAATCCGACAGCTTCAGGTCCTGGAACTGTCCATCCGGCATCACCGCTTTAGCTAAGAAGTCTGGAGCCAGTTTTCCAATCTTTGCGTTGCCTGCAGCCATCTTCAGTCAGACTGAGAAGGAAATGGCCGAGTGTTACACAAATCTTCTCTGAAAACTTACAGCTGCTTGTTTATTTTATAAAAGGAATGTCTAATATAAATATGAGCCCACTTGCTCAACTCATGCAATAAAAAAAAAATTTTTGTTTACAAAGTCTGAAATTGTTCACATGGCTACAGTAATGTTTAATATTTTATTTCATTAAATTTTTCAGGGTTCCTACAAATTTTCAATACAGATTCAGATGAAATATGAGCCAAGTTCTCAAATATTTTTCTTTTTCAAAAATAGTATTCAAAGATTTTTTTTTTCTTGCCCATTTTCAACTATAAACAAAAGCTTACTAGAATTTACTGAGGTTAGACAAAGTCTGTAAAGGATGGATGGAGGAAATGCTCATATCACAAATCTACACATCCTGTTTCTTGCTTCGTATTTCATCTACACGTGCAAAATAATTAAATTAAATTCCAGACTTTTTTTGCTTGTTGAACACAAAGACAGTTAGTCGCAAGAAATGTTTTTGTCAGCAATTCTCACACATGACTTTAGGGACATTATTACATTTCCCTTTGGGGTTAATGAAGTACTTTTGAATTGCAATTTTATTTGTGAACGACGCTGACAGATTCGAGAAATCTAAATGCATGTTGACTTAATTATATTGCTGAGGAACAAATCTGATCATTCACTGAGAATTTTACAATAAATTACTCAGGCTATTATATGCACAGAAAGCAGCAGTCAGTTGGGATCTTTCGAAACATAACCCATGACCACTTCTCGTTTCACAGGTGTTTCCGTATATGAATAAATGCAAACTTGTTTATTTTTTTCCCCATCGTGCTTTGGTCGACGAGCGCGTGGCGCTTATGAAAAATATGTATTTACCTGGTAAACGGAAGTACATTCAAAAATGACTAGAACAAACAGATTCATACAAATCCATCAATGTCGGACTGAAAATACTGAGTAAGCTAACTCTTGTCACACCGGATTTACAGACGACCGTCCCGTTTTGTGATTTAAAAAAAAAAAAGAATAAGAAAAAACACTTGTTGAATTCTTCAAAAACACGAATGAGAACTCCCTGACCTATAAGCCCCGCGTATTGGAAGCTTAAAACAAAAAAAACTACTCCAAAGCAATACATATAGTGAGAAAAGTTGTCGTTTTCATTTTTTTTTAAACACCTACCTTTTGTAAAATATCACCTCGCAGCCAAAGCCGTACAGAGTGCAAGGGCTGGCAGTGTCGACTGGATTTATATACCTTCGCCAAAATCTCGCGATACTTTTACCAAATGACGCGACGCGTCTCCTCAGTTTACTTCTCCAGTCCTGACCACAACGTAGCATGACTTTGCACTTTCCAAACCTCCCCCTTCCTGGGAATGTAAGTTACCAGAAGGAAAACGTTAAAGCGTTAAATAACCCCATTTATGCAATTTGTCCATTCTTACGAGTCACTTTCGAAAATATTTTTATTGACATAATATATTATGTATCCAAAACATAAGACGTATTTTTTTTTTTTCGAGGTTCATTCTTCCGCAGAGAAACCAGGAACGAGTCTTTGAGTCAAGAGGTTGGTTGCCATGTGACTCAACCCAATTCCATGTGTAGAGTACATCCTTATCACCATGAACAAGCAATAAAAATAATCTGCATTTTATGGAATATCCTTTCATTGAATAACCTTCAAAATCTGCACTTCATACTAAAGGTCTTGTTTGAGTTCACAAAGAGGCCATGTTTTATATGAGACAAAAACTAAGCTATTTAACACAGAGTAACAGAGTATGTTTAGGCCCGTCAAAGTAAGGCCTAAGAACCTACTAGCACCGTAACTGTCAAGCATAATGTTGGCAGCATCATGCTGTGGAACTCCTTCACAAGCTCTAGTCCAGGTGCATTGTAGACTGACCAATGACTAATTCCAGATGTTTTTGTAATAGTAAATAATACATGTTTTTTTGTTTGTTTGCTTGTTTTTTGCTCACTATTCTATATGTAAATTGTGTTGTTTTTTTAAGTCCCTTTTTTTCAAGTATCACCTCTTAAGTTGAGAAAAGGAGAATTATGGGGTTCGCATATTTAAGAGAGACTTTTTCATTTTGTGTGACACATAATTCTGCAATTAAAATGTTTCAAAAAGAAAGACAGTAATTAAACGTAAAATAGATTTGCGTCAAAACAGACAATGTGATTGCCTATTAGATAGCTAATTGCCACATGCAAAACCATTATTGCCTATTATCATATTATATATACAGTATTAGGTTACATTACATAGGCAACAGTGACATGAAATATGTGTTCGGAAGAGTCAAAGTTCAACTTTTAATCCTTGGAGTCTGCTCCAACTGTTAAACATGAAAAAAATTATTTAGATGAAACTTCCTCCTTTCTTTAGACTGGTGTTGCAACATTGTGTTCTTTTAATCAGTTCGCTTCAAAATGAATTTTTCTCTCTCGTTTCCTCTTCGCATGCCGCTGCTTTGTTTACTCAGTGAATAAGCGGAGGGACGCCGCACGTCTCTGTCTGCACACTTTTCACAATGGAGGCAGTTTCTGGTGGTTAGTGAAAACGGAAGTTAAACTAACAACTGGCTGTCTGGTTATGACATGTGTCGCATCAATTTCATTATTTGGCACGGTAAGATATTAACCTGGTTTCAAACTGTTTGTCAAATAAGTGTGGATTTTATAAAGCCCTGGATAAAAACATGAGCAAAAATCCTGCTGACGTGTGTTTGAGAGCTATGCTTCTTGATCGATATTCTATATAACAGGATAACAAAAGTGGAACCTCAGAGGGATTGCGTATTGCACTGTATTTTACATAATCTCTCGTGATTTAATAGTATGTAGTTGAAGATTTTGCCAAGTCAGTGATATCACTGCTATGTAGCTGTGACGCGTTGAATAGAAGGTCACATTCTCCTTGTGACCTTTTATTGACGGCTTTCTTCTTGCCACTGGACTGACGTTAAAGCTTAAGGAACTTAATTACACCTGAAAAGGAAGAAAACATATAGCTTTTTTTAAATAAAAGGCAGAAATTCTAAATAAAATTGTTTTTTGTAGTCTTGACTCATATCAATCTGTTTTACTTAAGGAAACAGGAGTTTTTCAGAGCTTAAGCAGCCTCCTCGCCTTCCTCCATCGTCTTTTGTCACCGACTGTATTTGCACACCGTTGCCATAGGTGACATTTCATCAAGGGCCAGATAAGAGGGACCGGGGGGGGGTACACATAATAACCTCCTCTTAGATGCACCATTGTAGGCTCAGGATCAAACACTGTCCTGTGTTCATCTCCCGTCTCGCACTATCCCCGTAATTAGTGAATACGCTCAACAGCTGATTCTGAAACTGCTAGATGTTTGAAGGGCCCCTCAGGGGCCCATTGTCTTGGTTTCAATGAACCCTGAGGAATAACAAGAAGAGATATGACGGGGGACTGTAAAACTGCTAGAAATGTGATGAGTCTCTTCTACCTGACGTAAACACAGTGATGACAGTGATATCACTGCTATGTAGCTGTGATGTGTTATTCTTCATCAACAAAAGATTTGCAGTCATATAAAAATTATAACATTATTAAATGTTCAGTTTTTTACTAAGAAATGTAACCAGCAAAACAACATCTTTTAAAGGGGCAGTATCTTGTACTTCCAAGGCCATTTTATAGCACAATTAAGTAAATACGTTACCTTCATTTGTTATAAAAATACTACCAAATATGGTAGCATTTAAAAAAAATTTGACTTCGCAATGTAACGCCTTGAAATCGGGCTTCTGTCTCTTTAAAAACTCCTGCTCTTTCTGAAACTCCACCTTCAGCAAGTCAGCACAACATGGCTCCACTATTAGCCCTGTAACAGTGTTTTTCCAGCATTTCACTGCAGTTCCACCAGGTGTTTGCTAATTTCTGCCGACTAGTCTGAAGGAGTTGAGAGGGCGGAGTTGTGGGGAAGGGTTGCTCTGTGAGGCGGAAGCTTGGAAACTGCAGCAGAGAGGAGAAGGTGCCTCTAGGTCCAGCCAAGCGTTTTGAGCAGCAGAATGGTTGCCAAGGGAGATTAAAGGATTCTCATCCTCTGGCACTCCTTGGTGGATTCTCTGTTATGTTTTGGGTCATTGTCATGTTTCTGAGCCCAGCTCTGTTTTCTGGTTTATTGTATTATTTTTGTTTGTTTTACAGATGGTTTCACGTTTTGCTCAATCACTCTCTAAAACAGAGAGTGATTGAGGGGGCATCGGGACATCTCCCATGTCCTGATGCCCCCTGGTGGTGGATGAGGGGATTTATTAGAAAATTAGCCATCTGGGAGGCTTAGAAGTCAAATTTTGGTTTACTTTGCCCTATTAAGTCCTCTCCCATGTCCATGAGGTCACTCCGCCCAAATGTCACTGTAGTCACTCCACCCAAATTGGCAAAGAGTTGGCAAAGAATCCCTAAACCTGGATTCTTATAGCTGTGATTCACTGTTGGTTTGTTGTTTCTCCTCTATTCTTGGGTACAAATGAATCAGCTTGAGACTCATGTACCTAAAGGACATTGCTCCAGAATTCTTGGCCTTTGTCTACTTTCTCTCTGGCAAACCTGGGTCTGACCTTCATGTTTTCTTGGACAGCGAATTGTCCAGTCCCTTTCTGGTTATACAGGCAGGCGCTTTCAGATCAACAGTAACAAGAGCCTGTTTTAGGTCCCGTGATGATATTTCTCGGAGACTTATTGCGTTCCACTTCCAGGGCGAACTTGCTTGTACAACCAGACATGGGCTTGTTGGCAGCTATTTGAAATGTCCTTCACATTTACACTATTTTCGGAACAACATAAAGTCTCCTTTTGAATTTTTTAGATCTGTAGCCAGACTCAGGAGTCCCCAAAACCTTCTGCCACCACCATCTTCCTGAAGCTCTTACCATCTCTTTTGAGCTCACCGTGGCACCACAGTGCTGTGAGGCCCAAACCAAGATGGGTCCTTGATGAGCTATTTGGTCTGGGGTTTGATCTGTGACTACAGAAGGTTCTCTCTGGGTACTCTCGTTTTCTGTCACAGTTCGAAAACAATTTGGTTCTTTGAAATTTCTAAATAAAAATAACAACTTAAAAATGAATGATTTTTAAGTTGTCCTGTGATGGACTGGTGACCTGTCCAAGCTGTATCGTGTCCATGCCATGGCAAACTGGAGAGACACTTTAAAAGTATCGTGTGGGGATGGAAAACAAATGGATGGATTATTTCACAATATATCCAGATGTGCAATATAGTACATCTTTGTCCCTACAGAGGACAGACTGATGAGGAAAAGGCTGACTGAGAAAGGCCAGGCTGAGACTTGTTCTGACAAGGTGGAAGCAAGAAAGTCAGCAGGAGAAACTCAGAGGGGAGCTGTCAGTCACAGCAGGGTAGACAACAACATGCAGAGCAGAAACACAAACGGGCACCTGCTAATAGTACAGCAGCAGCACAGATATACACACGTAGATGCTGCACCGCTTCCTCTTTTGTTCGTTCGCTTGATAAATCTAAACAGGTTTCATAAATCTACAACTGTTTTGTACAACCTTTAGGTCACACATGAAGTTAAATCTGTTGGATCCTGGTTATAGTTGGTCTTTTGATGCTTTAGGAATCCTGACTTCTCATGCAGAAGGATACTTACTATTATATTTTTTTTAAAAAAGCTTGCAGTGTAAAAATAAAAAGCAATAGAGGAACTCTATAGATGATTGTTTTTAAGAACAGGGCAATATTTGAATATTTTTAGTTTATTAAAATATAATCTACATGTCCTGATAAGAACCTGATCTATTTAATTTACACTTAAGACCTTTAAAGCAGAGGTCAATATTGATTTTATTTGACTTGCCATATAAGATAAGGACATTTTGAATGTTCTTTTACCTTTCATAATTTTATGGCTTATTGCTTTTTCAGGTTCAGTTTTTGCAATAATGAACATTCATAAAATGATCATCTCACCTGCTCACAGGATGCTGTGGCATATTAATCTATATCAGAACTCTTCACTGGTTCCTATTTGTATTTGGTAACCAACAGTATTTACTTTATGGTGCACTTCGGCCCAATTTTGCCCTTAATCTCCAATCGTTTTATACTCTTTCTTGTATTTCAAGAAATTCTTTTAAGACTCATATGTGAACACCGTCGTCGTTTTAGATTAAATGAAACATCTGAAAATCATACCGTTTCAGAACAAATGTGTCTGTGCCTTTAAGAATTCTCCCGCGTTTGTCTAGGACTCCGGAAGGAGCGAGCCCATTTCGCGCTAAATTGAAACAACAGAGCAGTTCAGCAGCGCACGCGAGGAGCGACTCACACGTCACAGCTCCTGAACCCCTCGCTGCCAGTCGCACTCTCCAACAAGGCCTGCTGTTTCTTAGCACTCTTCAAAATCTTATTTAAGTTTACCAGCGTAAGTATGCAACTTATCATTTTATTGCAAGAAAAAAAATATATATATATTTTAAACTCAAGTGACCACTTGCTTTGGTTTCTCTGTCCAGTGAAGCCAAGATGGAGGACGCCAACAAGCTCGTCGGGACTGGCAAGAAATACCTGGTGACGGGGAAGGTGGTGGAGGCAGTGAGCGCCCTGCAGGAGGCCTGCGGGATGCTGTGAGTCCAGACAAAAAGACTCTCAATTAGCATCTTATTTATATCTTTAGAAAGGTTGCAAATAGTTTCTCCATTTTGTATCTCGAAAAATTGTCTATTTATTTATGTGTTTCCAACAGGCATTGTTTTGGTTGTCTAAAACTCTGGAGTTAAGCGTCCTCTCCTTTGTGCCAGTTTCCTTCGGGTCTCCTGCCGTATCCTAATAGAGATGAGTTAATGCGGCCCAAACCGTGTTGTTAGCTTTCACGACTGCTTCAATGGTTGCTTTTAATTACATATTACAATGGAAACTGTCACTTATAAATGTTCTCAAAGAAAATGTTTGGTCCCCATTTTTCAATAGCCACCTTTTCCTCACTGTCTCTTAGAAACGTTGAGGCTAAAAAGTGAGGCCCAACCTGGAGGTCTGACCTCAGCAAAATAAATAAAAAACTCGACTTTAAATTTGTTCACAACTTTTCAGTTTACCATCAAAACTGCATTTTAAAGGGACAAACAATTGAGTTTTGAAATGCTTGGAGCAAAAGCATGTAGAAACCCTGATTGAGTGAAGTTTTTATTTTATTTTTCCAAGTCCATTCATCTACTGCATCTTCAGTCTCAATGCTGCTATGTGTCAAACAAATTGGTCCAATTTTGTCACCAGGAAAATACAGTCATTCAAATGAGAACCCAACTGAGAACTGGAGCTGAATATGCAAGCTTATAGTATGTGTTTGACTGTAGCCAGTCTATGGCAAAATAGAGGACCGACTCACTGCCTGGACAAAATAAAAAACCTTGGGGTCCCTCCAACTTCAATAAAATATATTACTGTATATTTCAATGCAGTTGCATGTCCATTCTGCGTAATATCTCCATTAACAGGTCTAGTCATTTTTCATGTATGGCCTTAGGACAAAAGAACATATGTATTTTTAAAAAATTTCAGATTTTCTGTTTTCTATTTAATTTAATTTTATCTGGTAAAACAAAATTCATTTAGTAAAACGGACAATTTTTTTTCTCCTCCAAACGTTTTGCAGAAGTACATTTTGAAACTGAATGTTTTGGCGCAAGTAATCAGACGGCTGATGTGTAACTTGGTGATAATATTGACAGGAGAAAAAACCCTATAATTTCAGAGCTAAGAAGTACGGAGACACGGCGGACGAGTGCGGGGAGGCGTTCTACTGGTGTGGGAAAGGACTGCTGGATTTGGCACGGTGGGTTTGAAAACATTAAACCAGCTTTAACTGTGGCAGCAGTTCATTAAAGCGCTTTGAGTCTGCAGATGTGAACGACGGGATGTGATTACAGGATGGAGAACTCTGTCCTGGGGAACGCTCTGGAAGGAGTCCCAGAGGAGGAGGAGGAGGAAGACGAGGAAAAGCCCAAAGACTCCAACGTTGAGAGCGTAGAGAACGTTGATGGTGAGGGGGCGGGGCTAACTACTTCAAATCCCACTGGGAGCTGGCTTTAACGCTGACCGCTCATCCATTGCATTGTTAGAAAAGTCCAGAGACGAACTGAGGGTTCAGGTGTACGATGCCATGGCGGAGAAGAAAACCAACGACTCTGAGAAGCAGAACGAGGCGACGGAGGAGACCAAGACTGAAGGCTCGGAGGCTACACCAGAGAAGAAGGAGGAAGAGGACGGTGAGGATGAATCACCTGCTGAGGAGAAGGAGGGAGAATCTGAAGCTGCTGCTGAACAGGAAGAATCTACAGATGAGCCAGAAGAAGCTGGAGGTAAACATCTGATTTATCCAGACTGTAGAGATGTTTCTGTTACAAATGGGCACAAAACTTGGCAGATGTCAATATTGGGAGAAAAGGGATGCAATTTTATCAAAAGAATGTCTTAGAATTCTTAGAAAAAAGTTTTTTTTAAGTTCTCAGAAAATTCCTTCTCATTTCTCCTAATATGTCTGAATTCTAGTAATATTATGACTTTATTTTCGTAACTAAAAATAAAAAAAATCTTAGCCTAACCCTGATATTCCATTGCAGAGTCGTACTGAATTCAAACTCCATAAAAAATAAATAGCTGTAAAACACGCTAGTCAAACAAAATGGCTGCCTCTGACCTACGGAAGCCCGAGGAGTTAATAGTTGGGAGGGGAAAAACAAAATTGTGATTTTTTTTTTTTTCTTTTTTTTTTTTTTCCTTCTTCCAAAAATTTAATCTTCAAAAACCAGAAATTCAATTAATTGATCAAATTAATTGCTTGTAGTTTAATTTCTATAGTAAAGCATCAGTAGCTGCATTTCCAATACAACTGCTCTGAACTTTGCTGACATTCTGCAAATGTTGGGGGGAAAGGAAGCAATTTTACAATTGCAGTTTCCCATCAAATAAGAAACGCGATTAAAATCCCACATGAATAAATTTGTTGTGATAAGTGGTTAAACACGCCGGGTCACTTCCTGTCATCTTCTTCATTTCCACCAGTAGTAACATCCAGTTATCGATTATGTAACTCGCACGAAAAAGGTGTTTCAATAAAGCAAATTTATTTCCACAATTCCAATTTGTGCAATTTTACGCTTGAGGGAAACGAGCGGTTCAGCTCATAACCACACCTTCCCTCTGTAGGCGATGAAGACGAGGACGCTGAAGAGACGGAGGCTGAAGCAGAGGAGCTCGGCGAAGGGGAGCCCACTGCTGACAAGGTACTGACCGCACACTCGCCTTCAGACGGAAAGCGTGACTCCGGCTCATGGTGCCGTGACCTTCCTCCAGGACAGTGAAGATGAGGAGGTGGGGAACCTGCAGCTGGCCTGGGAGATGCTGGAAGTGGCTAAAGTGATCTACAGAAGGTAGAGCTGCAGCGACGCCTGCAGGGTCCAGACGGCGACTGGGATCTGACCTCATGTTTCCGTTTGACTCAGGAAGGAGGGGAAGGACGACCAGCTGATGGCGGCGCAGACCCACCTGAAGCTGGGAGAGGTTTCTGCCGAGTCGGGTACAGAGCTTAGCAAAAAGACTCACTTTTCCAACACACTGTTAGATTTTCAGGGTATTGTTTGCTGGGAGGGCTTATTGGCCTGGGCCAAGTTTTTTTTCCCCCCCAGGCTTAGGTCATCATGTAACTAAGAGGAAAATGATAGTTTTATTTTTTCCTTAAATCAAAACATAATCATAAAATCAATCCACCTCTGTTTTAAGACTTTTGTTCTTGGATGATGATCTGTAATATTGTTGCTCATATTTAATCTGCGTGTCAGGAAATTACAACCAGGCACTCGAGGACTTCCAGGAGTGTCTGAAGCTCCAGCTGAAGCACCTGGACCCGGACAGCCGCCTGCTGGCAGAGACCCACTACCAGCTGGGGGTCACCCACAGCCTGAACCTCCAGTACACCCCGGCCATCCAGGCCCTGAATAACTCCATCTCGGTCATCAAGAACAGGCTGGGTGAGGCGCCCGGCCCCACAGCAGATCACCACACGGAGAGCTGACCTATTAGCCTGACGTTGTTGACCTTTCAGAGAAACTGCAGGAGATGATGGACAAAGCCGAGAGTCCAGACGCTCTGGAAGAGGAGAGGAAAGAGATGGAGGAGCTGAAGGCTCTGCTCCCAGAGATCCAGGAGAAGGTGGAGGACGCCACTGAAGGGATGAAGAGCAGCGCTGAGGCGGCTCAGGTGAGCTGGGAATGAACAAACTGCTAATTCTGGGTTTTTCTCTTTAGTACAGGGGGTCTGCATCTTTAGTCTTACATTTGTGTATCTAAAATTACATTAAGTTCACTAGAAAAAAAAACAAGTTAGCCTGAAATACCTTAATAAGAGGTATTACATCTGTCATGGGTAAGTGCAAATTTCCAACCAGTTGGCTGGATGATGTTTCTTTGCCATTGGCTCACTTCTCAGGCCAACCCATACAATTTGTATGATTTTTCTTTTTATACATTTCTGTAGCTATACATGTTTTAAATTCTGTTCTTAGCCTTACAAAGTCTTTGAGTTGGTGAAACCCTGCAGAAGTTCTTTCTAAGAAAGAAATAATCTACCAAGATGTTGCTTATATTCTGAATACTTGATTATTTGGACCAGTCCATAGATATACAATTCTCATGTTTGCATTCTTAACGCTGACTGATGCTCCACAGTTTCTGTTCTGAGTTCTTTGTTTGCTTTGTTCCCACCTGTAGGATGGAGCCTCCAGTTCCTCTGCTTTGCCTGATTCTACCATCAGCCCTGCTGACTCTTCATCCAGTCCAGCAGTAAGTCTGCTCCTGAAATAACCGGGATCACACTGGGAAGTGTTTACAGCTGGAAACAAGATATTTGAAGCTTCTGATTTCTTAAACACTCACTCCCTGACATGGTGAAAAGGTCTGACGTAGCCCAGGCATCCAAAACCCAAACAAAATACAGAGGAGGTTCCTGAAAGGATTAAAACTCCCCCATCGGTCAAACATTGTGGAATGTCCCCTAGATGACCAGCAGGGGGAGTGTTCTGATCTAACTTTAACTCGAACTAGTTCTGGTTCATTTCTCATTTGTCAGAAGCAAAGTTAAAGGTTTTGGTTGTGTCTCTAACCACCTGAATGTTGTTTTTCCCTAATGGCTTCTTGTCTCAGTTTTCCAACAAGCTGCAAAGCACCAACAGCACCAGTGAACATCCCTCCACAGTCCCAGTGTCTGATATCTCCCACCTGGTCAGAAAGAAGGTGAGCGCCCAGACATTTGACGGTGACCCTGGTGTAGGTTGAGGATCTCGCCTTCCTTTAAAGGAATTTGTTAAAGGAATTCTATCCAAGAGTTCAGACAGGACTAGAACAGGAATAATACAAATTCAAACATGCAGTTGATGATGATGTATTCTGGTACTCTCTGTGAAGTTATAAACTGCCTTTTATGATTTTTATTTTGTAAACCTCTTACTGCCTAAATTTGTATTTTTTAAATTTTTTTTAAAAGCATTTTCTTGCTGTTAAGTGGATACTAAATTAAGCAGATTAATGTGTATTTAGCACAATATGTAAAATGTCAATATGGGCCAATTCTTGTATGTGTAGAATATGGATCAATTGGCATTCATGGGACCCATGTGCTGTTTTGGCTGCATTACTGTAGTTTGTGATCTGCAGCAATGGGTTACACAATGTATCCCACAGACCTACTGAAGAGATCCAGAGTCTGTGACCAATAGCGATAGCCCGGTGGTCTTGGTTCGTTTGGGGACTGAAATTGCAGCATTTAAATTTTTTTCCACTGGTGTGGTTCTCTTTCAAACGGCACTTTGTCAAATGCACCAAGAACACCTGAAGGAAATGACACAAAAATCCCTGAAGACACCGAGCACAACTTGGTGTTTAACAAACTTTAAACAAATGAAGTGTCAAATTCAGGATTTCTCTTTTGTCTTTGGTAAAAGACCACAAGCCATTTCTCCCATTAGCTCTAGACTTGTTTGTTTTGGTTGCATTTACCCAGAATGCCCTGTGCTATGGTGGCCTATTTTTTTCTGTGCTTCCTTTCAGAGGAAACCAGAAAGTCCAGTAAAGGAAGCTGAAGTGAAGAGGGTGAAGCAGGACGATGACCAGGAGCCCCACACCAACAGGATCCATAAAGCTAACGGAGATTCCACCAAACACGCCAAAAACATGGAGGTGGCAAAGTGACGTTTCTCTAGGCCTCCTTCCACTCTTCTGTCCAAGAATATGAAGTACACTCTGCTCACGCATCTCTCAAGTTCAGAACTCCGATGTTTAGGTTTGACTGCATAAAGACCAGAACCTGGAGCCAGACCGGTTCACATTCTGCTGGACAGCTCTCACACCGTGTTGCTGCTGTTGTAAATATGTTGTTTTTCTAAACCTTTTTGTAACCTGTAAAGTTAATAAAGACTGTTGGATGAACTTTCTTGCTAATGATCTGATTTGACTCAGGTGTGTTGAACAGACGTGACACCTGCCATGTTAAAGATAAAAGGGTCGAAATAACTTTAATTCATGCTGGTTCTTTTACAAATCCTAATTATAGCATTTTATGCTGTAATTTGCAATAAAATGCTAATTGTAGCTATTTATTGCTATAATTAGTTATTGCTAATTATAGCTGTATTGCTATAACAAGCAATAAAATGCTAACTATTAAACATAATACAATGTTTTTTTTTTTGTGTGTGTAGATTATCTCTCACACCTGAGGCTGAGTTACAGTCACACTTGTGAACGTTGGCGTTGATTGGCTCGCACGTGTTTTTGTTCCATACTCCGAAAATGGGCCCAGATAGTTACAAATAATGTAGTTTGAGTGAACTCAGAGGTTCAAAACCAGGCGTCGTGAAGCCATATGTTTGGCTTGCGCCTGGTTCAAATCGTTAATTATACACTAATTAATCAACAGCAGGACATAAGAAACATCTGAGGCCTTCACAGAACAACTGCAACCACAATAAGATTCAACTAAACTCTTGCCCTTTATTAAGTAGGTGGATTTTATTAGAGGCTTCGAAGTAGAAGGGGCTAAATACGCCAGACCTGTTTTTTTTTTTTTTCCTGTTTGTAAAACATGAAAATCATCCCCTAACATTTTATAGTTATTGCACTACTTGGTGTTGGGTCTTCTAAATCTCAGAGAAATACATTGAACCCTAAGGTGAACTAACATTTTTGTTTTATTGACACAACCTGAGTAATTAAAAGGGGCCAATTATACCAGGATTAGAGTTTAGATTTATGGCCTGAGCTGAACCCATCAGGCAAAAAATGATTTACTAGATGTTTGGGCTCAGGCTTCTGGGGAACGTTTAACAAGCTTACGATACATCCAGTACAGAAAAGCCAAAAGAGGACGTGCGATATAAAGTAGAAACAGCACTGCCCTGCACTTATCACACATCCCAGAAGATGTGCACTTGACTTGCCCTGCGGTGGCAACAAAATGGAGCTAGAAGACATAAAACAAAAGCTAAAAATAGAAGTTACACCACTTACACAAATTATGGTCTATAAATAAAAGCAAAAAAGTCTTAATTAAAATATCAGGTTTACTTTGGACATGGGCTTATAGCTCATGTTGATTGGTTGGGATGGATCAATGCCTATGGCTAGTGTTGGATTTATAAGGCCTGATCTAAACTGCAGCTAAGATCACCTAAAATTATAACCATAATCTGAGCTAAAAATGAGCTCAACAGTCAACCTGGAGCCTTTCAGACCGGACAGGAAGTCTCTGAAAACACAGTCAGCTGGAAAAACTTAAAACATAACTCCAGCAACAAAACCTAATCTATTTTAAATGAGACAGTCAGCACTAAAATGACAAAAAAATATCACAGACTTGTTTTTGTACATTTCAGTATCCTTCTGAAAGTTTCCAACCTATAGAAAACATTAGCTCTAGTGTCTTGGAGCACTTTTATTTCGTAGAAAGGCATTAAAGAAAGCGAAAACATTTCATTCTGCAAAGTTGAGCTAAAAACAACCCTGTAGTCTCACAAAAAAAAAAGGCAGTGTTTCATTTTTTTTTCTTTTACAACTGGCCTAAACAAAGTAAGGAGCTTTGGAGATGAAACACCACAGTAGTCAAGATTCATAGTGAAACATATCAGCTTGTCAGGAACCAATTTTTATTAATATCATTATTAATGTGTCATCAGCATCATCAATGAAATGAGTTAGTCTGTTTAAAGCAAAATCAAGTGTGCATTCATTGCCCTTCTTTTCTTGATGAACACTTCAGTTCAACAAAGCGAGGAAGAAAAAGGAAGAGGGTGAGGAGGGGGAGGAGGGTCAGAGGTCAAAGGACTGCAGTGAAGGAGGAAACGCAGGGAAAACGACGTCTGGCAGAGCAGGAATCTCCCCCTTCACTGGGATATGATTGGTTTTTCCCTTGTGCAAGAATGACGAAAAACAACAAAACCCAAAAAAAAAAATTGAGAAATTTCAAAATGGTGCTCTAAAAAGAAAAGATGAGACAGGAGGAGGGGGGTTGCTTGCTGGGATGTGGTGTTGGCTGTTTTCTGTTGGATGTGTTGTTCCGTAAAGCCGTGTTAGGATCTGGTGCAGTCGTCGTCGTCGTCCGAGGTCTGGCTGCTGCTACTGGTTTCGGACTCGGAGCCCTCCTCCACGCGCGCCTCCGCCACACTCCTCCAGGGGGTGAAGTGGAGGGTCACGCCCCGCGTCCTGGGGAGAACCCCGTTTCTCTGCATGCCGTTCTTCTTCAGCTGGTAGAAAGAAAAAAACAAAAACAAAACACAAATGAGGCGAGGAGCAGGGGTTCGCCACAGGAAAATTCAAGCATTTTGAAGGTTAAGTTTTCATACTTTGTAGGCAACACTGGTCAACAGCCAAAAACCAGTCTGGGGTTTTTCAACTGTTTTAGGGTCATTTTGATGAGGTGAATCACATTGGTTTTGCTCAACCAGGTCAACTTTCTGAAATATGGAACAACATGACCGCCAAAATGCATGACCTGTTCTGACACCTGGATCGGTTTGCTGATAAACTGGATCAATGAGTGATGAGCAGGAGGAGAGATTCCACCAGGACAGGAAAGAGACGGAGAATTTGACACAGTGAAGACGTAAGGCTCAATTTACCCTGATCAGTGTTTAGGAGTCAATTTACAGAAATCCTAGTTTGTAACATTTCATTAATATACTGTGTTAGAAAACTTTTTTTTCCCCTCCCAAAACTTTGTCGGATGAAGCATTAACAGAAATGAACTGATGACATCACTAAAACGTCATCGATTTAGTCAGAAGGTCGGATTTTAATAAATCAAATTAGAATAAAAACCTGATTGAAATGGATGTGATCTTTGGATTCAGCGGTGCAAAATAATCCTAATTCAGTTGAAAAGACAGAAAACTTCCAAAAAGTATTTTTTTTGTAACCAAGTTTAAGAAATACACATGAATTTAAAAAAAAATACAGCTTCAGTTCACTACATACATTAGAGAAATAAGAAAAAATATATATTTTATAAAATTAGCAAAACAGAATCATAATATTACAAGAATAAAGTCATGACATTACGAGAATAAAAAGTCAATATTACAATTTTATTCTCATATCTGAACTTTATTCTCATAATGCTACAACTTCATTCCATGATATGATGACTGTTCTTGTAATACAACTTTATTTTTGTTTTATTTCAAGTTTATTTTTTTAGCCTCATCATTTTATTGTCATATTTGTTCTTAGTATGACTAATACTAGTTACTCTGAGGAAATCCCATCAGGAAATTCAGTTATTATTTCAAGAAGTCTGTCGGGGAAAAAGCATGTACGTAAAATGTCCACTCTCGGCTCCCGTATTAATCCAACATTAAATTCCACTTTGTTACAAAACTGTACAGTTTCAAGCCCTTTCAAGGACTTCAGACAGAAATCAAGCACTTTCCAAACCTTGAAAACACATAATTGAATTTCAATCGTGTTGAAGGATTTCCAGGCCCCGAATGAGGAAAGCAGAACAACTTCTGATCGCATTTCCTTTCCTCTCAGTCCTCACCTGTTCTGTTTTAGTTTGGAACTCTCTCAGCTCATCTTCTGTCAGAGGGAGGAAGTTGTCATCGTTTTCTGGGTACTCCTGCCAGCCCATGGCCTTCAGCAACCTGCACCGATCCCCAACGTTAGTTGGCTGCGCCCAGAATTTGTGCGACTCAGATCCAGCCGGCCGGTTTTGCTCACCTGTGCTCTGCCTCCAGGGAGCTGGACAGGTGTTCGGTGTCCGAGTCGCTGAGGGAGTAGGACAGGCCGTTCTCGTGGCACACCTCCTCGCTGTACGCTTTGGGCTCCGGGGTGCTGCTCTCGCCCTGAGGAGGAGAACGACACAAACAAACAAATACATAAAACATGTTAGCAAAAAAATAAAACATACGGTGCGATATCGCGCTAAATTAAAGCAAACAATAAAACAAAAAAAAATCGTTGCAAACTTGGGCCCCAACTAGGTCTGTCGCGATAAACAATAAATCAGTTAATCGCATGATAAATGAAAATTAGCGACCTCAATTTAATGTTTATTCAAGTTCATTTTCTAACAGCGACTGAGAGGCCATATTATTTATTGTTTTTGGTTGTTTTGTTTACCGGTTCCAGTGTTAAGAGCTTTTTTGAAAATAAAGTGTATTTATTTTTGGCAGGATGTCGCTTGCATTATTATGTCATTACCATTAAATCAGTTTAAAATGGTCTTCAAACAATATTATTGTTTATCGCGATCATTTTTGAGACAATAAATTGCTCAGCAAAATTTGTTATAACCAGATTTTACACATTACTGCCTCTTTTTGTATTATTTTTAAGGGATTTTTTTTGCTCTAGTGTAGTTAATTGACAGGAAAGAGGGTAATGAGAGAAGGGGAAGACGTGGCAAAGGTCGCCATGCCGGGAATCAAACCTGCGACAGCAGCGTCAAGGACTAAGGCCTCCGTATGTGGGTTGTGGTTAACCCCTGTTCCACCACAGCACCCAATACTGCCACTTATTTTCATTCAAACTTTTTTACCACCACAAAATCGGGCATAATTTTAAAATGGAAGCAAAAGAGTGACGGTTCCTGGCCCCCTCACCTCTCCTGATGTTCCCGGGCTGCTGCTGGTCGTCAGCTCTCCGGTGCCCTCGTCCTTCAGAGTTCGCAGAAACTCGCTCTTCCGGTCCGGACCGCGGCGCATCAGCTTCAGCCTGGAGGGAGCGATGTCTATAGGGGGAGTCGTGCTGGAAGGGTGCTGCGGGGAGCAACAGGAGAAGTTTAGTGTCTTTGTCCAAAATGACACAAATGTCCGCCGCTCATCATTTTGGACGGTTCGTTTCGCAGTGTGCCGGTTCTCAGCTTTGTGTTTCAGAAGCGTCGGGTGTCAGGCGGTTCAACTCTAACCTCTTTCTGGGTGTTGTGCTGCGGTGCGCTGACTGGGGTGCTGGGTTTGGCTGCAGAGACGGGGCTGGTGAAGACCGAGTCCCGGCCTGGCATGTGAAGGCCAGACTTGGTGATCTCTCTACCACCGGTTTTCCACTGGGTGCTCTGGAGAAGACCACAAGTCGCTTTATGATTATTTTTTCCCCCCCATTTTGGCCACATCAAATATTTTCGTCAGCTTCAGACCTCACCATATATGTTTTGTAAAGATTATTATTGGTGAAAGGTTCCAGAAACGGGTTATTACAACCTCAACTAGCTCAATAACTGATAACAAGGATTATGAAGCATCTTGATCAAGACATAAAAAGAGCTCCATTAACTCCTCCATTTTCATCCCAACACTTGGAGAGTGTTCAGAAAAAGGCCTCTATTGAAATGTTTTGATGAATCTCTGCTGCCCCCTGTGGCCTAACTGTGCTAAAACCTAAAACCTGTTTTCTCTGACGGTAAAGGCTTAAATTTGTAAGTAAATAGTAGCTAATCCTGAGAGAAAATGGCATTTAAAAATATCAGAAGCCAGATAGGATGTCGGCCTCTTCTGGGGCCCCTCCGCCCTCCCTACCTTGGTGGGGGCCACAGCAGGCTTGGGGACCAGGTTCTTGTAGACGCTGGAGCCCGTGAGGGGAGCTTTGCTGCCGTTGGTGGGCAAGTTGCCAGCAGTGGCAAACCCTGCAGAGAATGCCGCACCGGCGTCTTCTTTGGAGACCTTTTTGATGACCAGCATTTTGGACACCATCTGTTTGCTGACAGGAGGGTTTTCTGGAACAGACGTAGAGGAATTCGTGTTACCAGCAGAGACATTTGATCGTTGTGAGTTCGTCTCGACTAGATGCTCTCATACCCCACACCCCGGCGTGGGGAGCAACTGTTCGCATCTGAGTGCCGGACTTTCCAGTTGTTTCAGGGTTGAGGGAGGGCTGAAAAAACAACAACAAAAAAAACAAAACAGAAAAACATTTTAGATCCGGTAGGAAAGAAAAAGTTGAAGTTAGCTTCTAGTAAATTGGCATCCAGAACTCACAAAGTCCTCTTCTACAAAATTCAGCTTGTCGTCCTTGCCGTCTTTGCGTTCCTCGTTGGGGAACTTGTCCTGGTACGAGGTTCCCTTGCGGGGATGGAAGTTGCCGTTGCGCTGCCGGTGCCCCCCCTGCCTGTCCCTGTCGCCTCCGCCCCGCTTGGGGTGGCGCCCCTGATGGTGGTGGCCGTCCTGGGCGCCGCCGCGCGGGGCTCCGTGCCAGTTGGGCGCTTCCTTCCAACAGGAGCCCCCCGCCAGTCCGCCGTGCCCGCCCTTGGCCACCCCGGAGTCCACAGAGTCATGCCTCAGGAGCAGCGAGGGCTGCTGCCAGCCATCACCTGAAAATACATTTAATAAACAAAAACAACAAGCTGTCCTGGATTAAACCTCCACCAGCTGTAGTTTACAATATACATCACAGAGTCCAACATTTCTTTTTTTATTGTACAAACTTCATGTAGAATAATAAATCAACACAAAGGTGGACATAAGTAGAAGGCAACCTATACAAGATTTTACAGAAACATTTAAAAAAAAAAAATCAGGTGTGCGTTTCTATTTAGCCTTTATCTTGATACCCCTGCATTTACTTTTAAAAAGTCTACAAGTTATGAGTTAGAAAGGCCTAGTCAAAGTGCAGACCCACGCTCATTTGACAATATGGAGCAAAACTTTCAAACTGATCCTCTTCATCCGGTCTGATGCTTTCTACCATTTGCTTTTATTCAATATTCTTATTATTTCTCTGCTATTTGGCCAAATTATTTTTTTCTTGCATTGATCAATAAAGTAACCTTAGATCTTGAGATCTAAGTCTCCAGAGAAAAACTGGTTGCCATAGAGACACTCCAAAGATACCCGCAGCTGGTATTCCTCTAAAGCCGGTTTAGAAGTGTTGATTAAAGGACTGTTCTCTACTAACACAAGAAAGCAGGGCTGGACATTTATAGTATTGTTTATTATTTATTGTGAGAAATTTCCTATGATTGTCGCTGCGACAAATTCCAATTAATGCAGTTTAAAAACCTCCAAAATGGTCTGTATTGGTACACTGTTTTCTCCACCGTTTGTTCGATGAGAGCATCAATAAATTTGAAAATATGATTAAATGCTTGGCCGCAACCAGCTGTTGCATGCAGAAAATGCCCAGTAGAAATAACTTCTCGGCCATTGTTTTGGCGCCCGCTTTAGCGCAGCACCCACATGCGACGTGTGCAGCGCCGACCTACTTTATGTGCCGCAAATTAAGCGCGATTCCATTGAACGTGCAAATGTTTTTCAAGAGCGATATTTGTGTCAGTGGGGCTACAATTGCTGTGACACGCGCACAGCTACCTGAAAAAGAAGTAATAAATAGTTCTTCTTGTCACTTTCATCGTTATCACAACAGCGCCACAAAGTACCGTGATAAAACTACGTCCATATCGCCAACCCCTAGAAGGAAGTCTGAAATGAGATCAGTAACGGGTTACCTGCTGGAGCACGCAGGGAGCCGTTGTTGAAGAATCCATCAGAGGAGTTGTGGCGGCGGCGGCTCACAGCAGGTCTGGCGTCTCTGTGGTGGTGAGGCTCACCTTGCTTGTCAAGGTTGGCAGCAGGGGACTGAAGGACGACAGAAAGGCAGCGTCGGTCAACCAGGAAATATCCAACGACAGAGGAACGTTTTACGCCTCCGTTTTCTTCAGGATACAGTAAAACAGAGAAGCTGAACCTCTGAATATTCTTTAGGAGGTTCTGATGGAGTGTAAACGTTTATGATCCATCTCAGCAAAACACAGAAAATCTTAAGAGTATTTTTGATTTGGTTTCTACAGCAAATATGTTAGAAAATTTCAAATGAGACAAAACTAACTCGCAAGTAACTTTTCAGCAAGATGTAGGAGCTTGTTTTAAGTCAATAACTCCTTAACATTGATTTAAAAAAGTACTAATTCCACTGGCAGATTATGATGTTTCTCCCATGTTACAAGTAAAATTATTTGCCAGTAGAACTAATACATTTTCCAGCAATATTAAGAACTTATTTAGTTAAAACAAGCTCATCCATCTTGCTAAAAAAGCTTCTGGTAAGTGAATTTTGTTTTATTTCAACTGTACTAAGATATTTGCACTAGATCAAAAATACTTAAGATTTTTTGTTTTGTTGACTGTGTAATTGCTTTTCTTTCAAAACAACTTACCAAGTTAAAGAGTAACTAGGGGAACCTAAAGTAGAGCAGGGAATTGGTGAATAAAAGTCACCACACACACCGAAAGCGAGGACCGCAACTACTGTGAAGTAGCCGAACCATCGACCTGTCGTTTTGTCAAGTCCGAAGGTCAATTCAGATTACGTTCGTCAGCACACGCCTGTCTGATCCCTTCCACAACATAAAAACATCTCCTGGGGAGTAAACTAGAGTTTCAACTTGTTGTGTGAACACAGACGGGTGGAAGAAGTCGACCCAGAGGTCAAATAAAGTGCCAGACAGTTGGTAGCAAAGAGCAGCTTCCTGTTTCTAATATTACAGCTTTAGGAAGTCTGTTCACACCAAACAGCAGCTGAAGAACTGGTTTTGCAGCTTTAAATTGCGGCGCTTCACACGACCGGTCTCATCCTCTGAACTTCTTCACATGTTGTAAAAATTACAACCGCAAACCTCGGCGTGTTTTATTATGCCTGCGTCTGATTACCCAACACAAAGGAGTGTGTAATAGTAAAGTGGGAGAGAATTATAAATAGGTTGTAAAAAAAAACCAAACAACAACCTTAAAACTCTGAGACGTGTGGCATGTATTAGTTTTCAGAGTCAGTATTTAGTAGAAGCAGTTTTGCTTCTTTTTGTTTTCCTCATATGACTGAAATCCATTTAAGTCTTGCTACAAATTCCCAATCGTATTTCTGTCTGGGCTTTGACTGAGCCGTTGTAATGCATGAGTATGCGTTCATCCCCAGAACCAAACATGGAGAAGCACCGTACAGTTTTTATGCTCCGCAAATCTGGAACAAACTTCCAGAAAACTGACAAATGTCCAAAACAGTGTTTGTTTTTAATCAAGGCCAAAAACTCATCTGTTTAAAGTTTCCTTTGACTCATAATAATTGGAACATTTACCGACATATTTGATGTATATTTGCTTGATCGTTTTTGACAAAATGCAATGTTTATTGCTTGTTTCATAATAGGTGACTTTCTGAATTTTTTTTAATGGTATAAAGTACTTTAAACTGCTTTGTTGCTGAAATGTGCGATGCAAATAAACTTCATAAAATCCACTGAGGTTCGTTGTAACGTAAAGGTGAATAAAGTTCAAAGCGTCTGAACATGGACAAAAAGTTACAATTAAAACTGTTTTTTATGGCAACCATAGATGCAGAGCAAGAAAGCACCAACAGTCTGCAGAAAACAAACCTGCCGTAGCTTCTGTTTGACGCGTATCCATGTCGGACAATGAATCTTTGTACTCAGTCAAGTTTAAAGCCTGGTTTTCTTCCACTGTCTACCTCTAGGCACACAGACCGTGCACAGGAAACACTGTTTATTACAAATCCTTTGATAAAACAGATAATGTTATGTTAATTCTCACATATATATTCTGTGCAGTAAAGCCATTTTGTTGTATTTGACACAGAACCACTCGATCAAGGCAACACGAACACAAAAATCAAACCTTTCCCAACAACGGAGATAACAGAGAACTGAGCCTGAGGAAATATGAAATCATGTTCAAATACCGTCATTAAAACTATCATTTAAAGTTTTTGTTTGCAACCTCAGACACGTAACCGAGAATTAAACTGTGGTTGTCTATGAAAAACTTTGTTTCTGTTAAGATTCCTGCAGTGCAGAGGCACTGATGACACCTAGTGTTTAGGAGGGGAACTGCCAGCTTCGACATCTAAGTTGTTTCCTTTTTACTGTTTTTCATAAGTAATTCAGTAAAAGCTTATGCAATGAAATAAGTTGAAAGAGCACATCAATCAAACTGATTTATATTGTTTAGACGCTGTTATCACTGTATAAACTGCATTAGCAGCAGCAACAGGAGAGAAGCTTGAAGAGGAACAGAGAGCTGCATAAACTAGATTTAGAAACAAAATCAAAATAAGGTCAGTTACATGATTTTCACTGAGCAGATTGCAGACGGTAGAAAGCAAATTAATAATTGGACAGCAAAAGACGCATAACAATAAAAGAATTAATATAGAATTTTAATTTTAAATACAAAATGTTCATATATTTTTACAGTTTTGTTTTATTTACTGCTCTGACTGTGTTGTTCTTTCATTAAATGGCCCTTTTTGAGTCTATAAACTCCAGTTAACAATTAATCAACAACTAAACGAGTTGACGATTGTTCCAATAATCAATTAATCACAGTTATTCGTTTCAGTTCTATTCGGTTGTGGAAATTCTGCATGAAAATAGAAACAATAATGTTTAACTAGCTTTTTACATACATGTTATAAGCAAATATATCAACAGGTTTTATAACATTTTGATCAAAATTACTGAAAGCCACAGTGGAGGGTTTAAAGAGCCACACAGACCCCTGCAAAACACCAAAAAAAATATATTTAAATCTATGAAACTGCTCCTAACTGAGTCAAAAGTAGCCAATCAAGATCGTATTTGGTCTGATGAGGTCATCACTCAGTGTACAACATTTTACTGTTATGCATGTTTTCCTTATTAAGGCACTAGAAACCGTGTTGAGGCTCTGCTGCACCACCAACTGACTGCAGTCATCAACCCTGAGGGGAATTTATCTCTGACTGCAGACACACACCCAGATCCCAAGATATACTGGAGCAGTGTGTGCAAAAAGCAAAACAAACACTTTCAATCCTTTGATACACACACACATGTACATATATTTCGCTACCTTGGCAGGCTGGGGTGTGGAGAAGTTAAGCCAGGCAGGGACAAAGTCATGCTGCGCCATTTAGGTCCAGTGTTTCCGGTCAGTGGATGGAGGCATCAAACCTCATGGCCAGGATCTACAGAAACAATCGAGAAAAGATTCATGTTTTATTCAAAACACCTCCGATGGTAATTTTGTGTTGGATCAATAAATGATCTGCAGAAAAAGGGAAGCCAAAAGCTATTTTTAGTAGGAAACAAAGCAGGATGTGCTGCAGCTGCGCCTGTGAAGTTCATAATCATCTGACAGCTTGGTTGTAAACAAACAGTTTAATTTACAGTAGCTCCATGATTCTTTTACCAACAGATACTTATGTAACACATTTACTTATGTGATAAATATGTCATTTTCATTGGAAATGGAAGAGTAGGAAAACATAAAAATTTCCAAATCACTTCTGATTGTTTTTTTTCATACCAGATACGATTTCTTTCTGGTATTTGTAGTTTCTAAACAAGAAACTACAAATGACAGAAAACACTTATTTCAATAATCCTGTGCGAGTTATATTAGGGCTAGGCTATGAGAACTTTTCTTTAATTACGACAATATAGTCATAATATTAGCAGAACAAAGACGCAATTTTACCAGAACGTCTTAAAATTACGAGGGAAAAAAACGTCGTTTTCATGACAAAAAAGGCTGAATAATTAACTTTCTGTGTTCGTCTTATAAAAATATGACTTCATTCTAGTAATATTGTGATTGTAATCTTGAAATCAAATAAGAAAACAAAGATCTCAGCCCGTCCCTTATATTCTGTCATAGAGTTGACATGAATGAACAGAAGCTGCAAAAGAAGCTAGTGAAACAAGATGGCCACCTTGGGCGCACCAACATTACTCTGACCCATGGGAACTTGAGAATAAAAAAAAATTCCACATTTTCCAAAATTTAAATCTTCAAAAACGATTAATCGATTTTATTGTTTAATCGGTTTGCTGCCCAGTTTCTACAGAGCAGAATCACGCGCCAGTAGCTGCGTTTCCTTTACAAATGTGCGCAAAACATTGCCGATAACTGTGTCCTAAAAACGATATCAAAATCACATGTGAATAAGCTTGTTTACGAATTAAGTCATAAAAAATTAATTAATTTAAAAAAAACACGCCGCGCCATTATCATCATCCAACCACTTCCTGTCATCATTTGTCGTTTCCGTCAGTAGTAACATCAGGTTGCTGAAGATACAAAAAACATTTGTTTCAGTTTTCCAAAATACGCTAACTTCAGAAAACCACCTCATGCCAGTACAAAACTTGACGTGTTTCCATTAAGCGGATTCACACTCATAATTCCAATTTGTGCAATTCTAGGGTCAAAGTGAGGTGAAACCTGAACATTACCCCAGAGTCTGTTGCTCTGAAGTCCTCTGCCTCCTCTCTCTCTCTCTCTGGGCTCGGTTCCTTCAGGCCTGTTGGCACTGATCACAGACGGCGTGCGCTGACAGATGGGAAGCGGCACAAAGAAACCCCCTGCTCCACCTCGACCAGGACAGTGCAGTCCCTTTCTCCAGACGTGGATCCCTTCGTCCAGGATGAAACAGCTGGAGAGGAATAAAAAAAAAGGGGTTCTGCTGGAATGATCTGGAGCGCTGATCCAGAAGAACAAAAAAAATAAAAAATAGCCAAGCGGTGTGACTGGATCTTTGCAACAGAAGAGCAGGAAGAAAAAAAAAAGTCTATAAGGAAGAGATTTTTTTTTTTATACTTCGAATGTGAATTAAATCACGTCTTCCGCGCTCTTTTGAAGAAAGCTCTCACAGTAACTTGTTCTTTTTGTTTTCTTTTTAGTTGACAAACTGACTTCTTCAGTTTTGGAAGCACTCGCTCCTACTGTCGTGAAAAACAAAAACTCAAAACTTGATTGGGCTTAAAATGGATTGGCAAAAAAAAAAAAAAAAAAGAATACAAGAAGTGATTTGTCCCCCCCTAAAAAAAGCTTTGAAAAAGGAGAGAGAGTGAAAAAAAAAAGCTAGTCCCGTCTTATTTTCAGCGGAGGGAAAGAGTCTGGTGTGGAAACTGTGCGTCCTCGAACATGGACAACGCTCGTGAAGCAGTCCCGCTTTGGCTCCAGACAGAGGGAAGAGAGGCCGGTGATGTCCTGCCACACCGCGTGCCGGTTCGCTACAGAGTCGACGAGCCTCTCACCGGATCATTTTTAAAATCTACGCAGGCATGCAAAGGAGAAAATAAAAAAAAAAAAAAAGGATTCACAGACAGTCTTATTGGCAATGGAGGTCACTGGAAGCCGCCGTTCACCTCATTAAACTGGCGGAAAAAAGACTTGTCGTCGCTCGAAAGAAAAAGATTCAGCAGACGTTCAAAGTCACATGACAAAGAGAGGAGGTAAAAAAAAAAATATGTAGGCGCGAAGTTACATCGCTGTGATTTTCAGTTCGGGTTAGTGAATTTGAGACGTCGCCAAGCGAGTCATCGTAACGCCGGATTTAGCTTCGGAGCTCATGTAATCACATCTGGAAGATGCCCGAGTAGTTAGGTGTGCTGTTCTGACCGGAGGGCACGCAGGACTTCGGCCTGATTTCATAGACGCCAAAGGTCAGAAAGCCTTCATGAAAGTCGCCGAGCGGGAACTGGGACTTGTCAGAGAACGAAGCCGGACAGCGGCTTGATCGGCGGCTTTCTCTGTTAGAGGAAGAGGATGCTGGGAAACCGGCGACGTGTCCGATGTTTGGAAGGCGGAGCTCTGACCACACGAGATGCTTCGGGGAAAGTTTCTTCTTGCCGACTGTCCACAGGAACAGACTGGATCTGCAAAAAAACAAAAACAAACCCAGGATCATTTATTACGTCGGCAGAGGTTAGAAATGCAACAATCCGGCTTACAATTAATTTTCAGTTTCATGTCGCTAAATCTTTTATCTGCTAGAAATAAACTCCAAAAAGTGCATCCAAGCACATGTTCTTAGTTTGGCTTCAATTAATGAAAAATTTAACTTCATGAAAAATGTGACGTTTTGAGAGGAAGAGTTTATTCTTGGAGTTAAAGATTGCCGTAGTTTCTGATGGGAATCTTGAAGTTTTAAATCAGGGTTTGTAAAAATTTCCCCACAGAAAAATTTGAGCAATTTCAAGCACTTTCAAGGTTAGTTTTAAAACTTTTCCAGCATCACACTTTGGAGATAAAAACAGAACTAAAACGAACAGACATTTATCACTTATCACTGTTTTTAATATTTTATGATAGTATTCTACAACATGGGGAAGGTTAATTAAAATGTGACATCATGTTATGTTCTGAAATGTCTCTCACACAACCTAAACACCTGAATGGGCTGAGAACAAAACAATAATTTAACAAAGAAAATAAAAAATTCACAAATTTCAATAACTTTACTTAACGTATAAAATATAAGCCAACCTTAATTTCATTTACACAGATCAATAAGTCTTCTGAGCCATTAGGAATAATACATATTTATTACATTGAAACATTCCAGACAAATTGTGTTAAGGTAACTGACCTTCCTGCTCAAATTAAATTTACACACAAAAAAAGAAAACCTTCTAAAAGAAAATAAAAAGTGACATTTTCTGTCATTTGGCAAATAGAAATAATTTTGGCAATTATAGCTAAAATAAAACAGGAAATGTTCAGTCTGATTTAACTTAAGACACAGATAAAAAAAAAAAAGTGTGCATCTTTTAGTCGTATAAAAAAATATCTGGTTTCAACCGCAAACGATTATTTCCGAATTTAGGCTTTTAATCAAGCGTCAGATTGCACTTTATTGTAAAGCTCTGCCGTTTGAATATCAACCACTTTCAAAGATTTTATACAGAAATCAAGCCCCTTCCAACGTCGCATCATTGAAATTCAAGTATTTTCAATGATTTCAAGCGCAAACTTTTCAGTCACCTTAAAAGTTTGACTGAAACTTTAGTGTGTGGACAAAACCGGACAAAATGTACGGTAAATATTTGGCCACAATGAGAAACAGCCAACAAGAAGCCAAGTTGAGACTTTCAAACTTAAAGAGTAACGTACAATTTAAAAAAAAAAAAAAAAAAAGCCAACAGTCCTCAAACACCATATGAGCCGAGCCTGGTTTTGGAATTGGTAGAAGAGGCTAACAATAAACATCTGGAATCATCCACAACTCCATGGAAAATGTATGGAATTTGTTGTTTTGTTTATTGTCACAATAAAATCCAATTAATGCTGTTAAAAAATAAAACTGACAGTATTGTCGGAATTGTTTTCAACAATTTCTCCACTGTTTGTTCCATCAATAAATATCCCATGCAAAGGGACACTTGACCTAATATTAGTGAGTATGAATAATTTTGAGTCCTGTGTTTATGGTAGAAAAAAAATCAACAATTCAAAATGTGTCACCCAAATTCTTGTTCAACAAAAATACCTAAGAAAAAAAAAACTAACATTAAATGCACTCGTGTTAAACAGAAATTCATGAAAACTACTCACCAGAAGCATAAAATTACATCTGTGATAACCATTAGCAACCAAGCAGCTACTACAATAAGATAAAATGCGGAACTGAGAACATATTGCAGCTCTTTAAATAGAAACTGCAAGTTTTAATCAAGCATTTAGATTCCTTTTATGTCCCTGAAGTTGCTACAAACAGCCCAAATGTGTGTCATTTACCAAAAGACTCTAATTTAAGACACGCTCAAAGAAAGAGACGTTCAAAGACTTCTGCTATCATTTTAATTTAGAAGAAACCTGACTGCTTGACCTCGAACTCGTCTCGAAATTGAACGTCTCTTTCATTGAATTTTCGTGATGCCATGTCCACGGTGAGCTTCACGCGCAGGGAGAGTCCGGACTGGTTAACGTATCCTCGCTAAGCCATTACGTAAGAGCTCATCATCAATGAGTTGGCCGCGGACAGCACTTTGCAATTCATACATTCACTTTATTATCGGTCAAAATGCACGTGCATCGATTTCACGGTTAGAAGAATAGTTGAGCTAACAGCGCCTCGTCGTAAACAAACCCAATGTGCCCACGGAGCTGCAGCCCAATTCAACAGTTAACGCGCACGTTTCGCCGAGCTAACTGGCTAAATTAAATGATTTAAAGTGCTGTGGTATATTTCACAGGGGTAAATATTCCACAGCGTTCCTTTAACTAGTTGATAATAACCACCAGAATATTGCGCCGTCATTTATGTGCCACCTCCGCAGCTAGCAAACTGTCTACAAAACTAAGGTTCACGTTAGCATAGCAATTGTTAGCAAAGAGCTGACATTAACTAGCCTGTTTAGTCGCCCGTGAAAACAATGAAGTATTTAGCAGGTGTGCTTGGGGTTAGCTGGCTTAGTCGACTTGAAATGTACTTACTATACAATAATGCATAAAACCACCAATTTGAGCAACTGTCAGGGGCATACAAAAGAGGTAAACAGACCTGGTTTGGTTGGAACAACACAGTTTCAAAATGGCTACCTTAGCAGCAGCAGCACCACACATTTATCAGCTTGCTAAGTGCTAGCGAGCTAACTTGCAGTGTTTTATGACGATAGCGCCTACCTTCTCAGGAGCAAAGCAGTCTCCAGTAGAGAGGGATTCCCATACACAGGAACTCTGTGAACATAACAAACACGACTTCTTTCTGTATCTGCAAACTTCTTCGAAAATCGGGCTGTCTACGTTTGTTTGGGTTTTAGGTGCGCTTACGACTGGCGCTGGCACTGAAGGGATTCGAACAGCCTCAAACGTGTTGCGTTCAAGAACTCTCGTCAGTATACAACGGGCGGAAGTTTTAAACAGCTCGTCGGCGGAACTTTCTGAGTGATGCTACTTTTAAAAAAATACACTCTTACTTAGACAATAGAACAAACGCACGAGTATAACGGCAAAAAATATACTAGTGTTCCCAAAAGCATTCAAAAACGAAAGCGCTGATGATGGGGAGAGTGGAGACGTGCGGCTTTGAATGCAGCTCAACGAGTCAGTCTGGAGTCAGACTAATCGATGGCAGAATTAAGAAAGGCTTTTAATCGAGCACCGACGGGGTGGCGGGGAGAAAATGACCTCTGGTTTAGCTAGTTCACGTTAACTTTTGCCCCTTTAAGTAGATTTTTTGTAGTCGTTTAATTGGCCAGGATAAACCGGTAGGAGGCAGCGAGGTTACAGAGTTACAATTAGGTAATTATGACGCCCATGCTTTATTCTGAAAGTTATTGCACTTGAATAGCGTTCTATTGCATCAGAGGTTGAATGCTAGGTGAGCAAAACATCAGATTTATGTTGGCTAATAATCTAGAAACAAAGGCTGTGCTGTTTTTGTTACACATTTTCTTATAATTTGTAGGTTAAAATGCTGCGGTTTTCATCCGGAAGGAAGATAATATTTGGGGTAAGATAATGAAGCATGCTTATGTTTACCTGCAGTGCCTTCTAAAAATAGCAGTGGACTTTTCCATATTTTGTCTGTGTATTTTATTAGGATTTAATTTGATAGACCAGTGGTGCCAAATACTCAAGTGGAAAGTGGGAAATAATAGAAGGAAACCACAATAGTGTGAGGATAATTTGTATTCAGTTCCAGCATCTATACTATTTAGAGTCCTATTTTGAAGCTCTTGCAGCCTGTAAGTCTTTGAGATGTGTCCCTACCACTCCCAGGAAGGGACATTTCTATTACAGAATAGCTCAAACAAAGCCAGATTTGACAAAGAGTAAAGAGGTCTGACTGTTTCTAGAGAATATTCCATGAATACGTTTTGATATAAACCTTTCTATAGTTGCTCCTTCTGCATGTTTAGTGTTGTTCCACTGAATGCTAGCAGATCTAATGGGAAAAGTTCAACAAGTCCAGTTTCCCCCCCACAAAACCTGCTAAGCCCGGTGGTAGGGACGCTCGCGATCCACCATGATTTTGTATTTAAAAAATGTTAAAAGTTACAAAAATTTGGAAATAATAGTGTGCGAGGCTAACAGACTGGTGGAGGGATGACACACTCCCTCGCGCCCAGTTCAATACGTCAAATAGAAACCTAGCTTAATCCATCTATACTGTTATTAGTGTATAAAAAAAACATATTTAAAATAAACAAATAACATTTACCCTGGTGGGGGCGCAAATACAGCCTGGCGGCCCGCCAGGCTTATAATACACTGAGGGAAAATGAAGTGAAGTCTTGACTTCTTTTGGAAGGCGCTGTAAATAGTGGTGTGTTGGTTTTAGCGACACATATCACAACATGTGGTAACTTGTGAAACAGGAGTGGTGTTGATGTTTTTTCTGTGCCCTACCACCTAGCATCCAGTGTGGAGATGCATCCATCTGAAACCCAGGCCACCTAGCTACACAACAGAAACCCCGTTGCTGGTTCCTTCCTCATCCGCCGCTTCATTTACGCCGTTCGGACCCTCATCCGGCAGCGGATGTCGGAGCGTCAGGCCCGTGAGCTGGGTGACCTCTCGTCTGTGTCACGGGGATTCAAGAGACGCCTCGGCGAAAGGCATGAGGGCCCTCGCTCAGGCACCCAAACCGGCTCTCTACCTGGGATTCTCGGGCCTCATCCCGTTTCTCTCTGCTCCACTGTTCATGGCTGCCACCCAGTCCTTCTACCCGGAAGTAGCCTACGCTCAGATAGTGTACGGAGCCTCCATAGTGTCGTTCCTCGGAGGGGCCCGATGGGGCTTTGCCATCCCCCCCGGCAGCCCTGCCAAGCCAGACTGGATGAACCTGGGGAACAGCGTGGTGCCGTCGCTCCTGGCTTGGCTGGCGCTGCTCTGCAGGGACAACGTTACAGAGGGAGCGTTGGTGGTTATAATGGGACTGGGCCTGTCGCTGCATTACGACCTGACCCTGCTGCCGGGCTACCCCGCCTGGTTCAGAGCCATGAGGACCGTCCTCACTCTGATCGCCACCTTCTCGCTTGTTGCCACGTTGATACTCAAAAATGTCTGCGTAGAGAGGAAACTTAAGGAGGTGGAGAAGTGAATTATGGGATATTTTTTTTTTTTTTTAATTGAACACATAAAATTATATACTTTCTGCATGACAAATTGTCTCAGAAATTATTGTGATACACAATAATATTGTTGTTTTGAGACGATTTTTAGGTAATACATTGATAATGGTATAATAATGCAAGTTTGTCCTCTCAGAGAATAATAAACTCTACTTTTGTAAAGAACACGTAACACTGGAACTAGAAGATATTTTAAATATTCAAAATTAAATTCAACAATCAAAAACGGTAAGTACAACAGAAAAAAAAACAAAACACATAACTAGAACCATAAATAAAATGGATTATAATGTCTCTAAGAATAAAATTGCCTTTCAAAAAAAAAAAAATACTAATCATGATGGAAATTGTCAAGCTCATTTTAATTGATCATGCAATTAATTGTTTATTGAAATGGCCTTAGCAGAGATTCCACAGAAACAATTAATAAACAATCACAAATCTATATAATTTTCAAAAGCAGAATTTGACACTTTTAGTGTAAATGCAAATTGTGAGGAACTTTAAATAATAGAAAAAAAAATCTAAAGTGTAACATTTTTATTCCAAGCTGTCAAATGTTCTTCGTGACCGGTAATGTTATCTTTTCCTTAGTACTGTTGTTTAAGTTATTAAAAAAGTAGCAATACCTTTTGAATTCCTCGCATTTTGTCATATTACAACCAAAAACTTTGGTGTAGTGAATTAGAAATTTTGTGACAAACGTAGTTCTAAAGTGCCAGTTACCCAGTGCGACTGGCGCACTGGGTGAAGAAAGATTGGGGAGGACCGACTCCGATTTTGACCAATAACTGTTTTTTTTTATATATTTAACTTCAATACAATACTCCAGTCTTATTTAAATGAACAAATCTGAACACGCAAACTTGTTCTAACTGCACGTGCTCTCAAATATAATTGAGCTTTGCTGTTCAAATGACTAAATTAATTTAGTCATTTGAACTAAAATAAAAAAATCGGTTCCTTTAGTTTTCCATTTTTCACTACTTTCAAATGTTGCCAAAGTCTCCAATAAGTCAGAATAAAGTCGCTAAATTTGACACAAGTTGCTTTTTGGGGTGGGGGAGTTGCTAGAGGTGTGTCTGATAAAGTCGTTAAATATAGCAACAAACAGTGAGGCGACTACTGCTAACTGGGAACATTCAGACGTGACCTGGTGGGCGAGTCTGTCGGTCACGGCTGAGCAAAAGGGACAGTGGTTGATTTTCAGACCTTTGCATAAGCAGGTAACATTGGTTTCACGTCAGCCAATCACTGGTCACCCAAAATTAGAACAATCGGGTCACCGATCGATCCTTTGGTGCATTCCAAATTCCAAATCCCGCTTTGTTGAAGAGAAAACTCTGACCGCACCATATCCACTGTGGAGCACAGTGGCATCATCATGCTGTGGGGAAACCCTTTCTTCAGCAGGAACAGGAAGCTGGATAAAGTTGGTGACGTGAATCGTCGCCTTCTGGCAGGAAAACAACAACATGGAGGCAGAGCAACAACAGAAGGGTTTAGAACAAACACAGTTCATGTCCTAGTCAAAACCCCGGGCATAATTCCAACTGAAATGATATGTGGCAAGACTTGGAAAATTTGCGTTGATAGACGCTTTCCACCCAATCTGACTGAATTGGAGCTACTTTGTAAAAATGTCAGTCTCTACATGTGCATGCAACCGCTTCTTTCATTTCCAGTAAAACCCAAATAAATAAAATGCACTAAGGTTTTGTGGTTGGAAGGTGACAGATTGTGGGAAAAGCTTTAATGGGTATTTCAGAATCAGAGTTGAAATGTAACGGCGCCCACTGATGACTGGAGTAAACATAAATAATAAAGATTTGCAGCAGCATTATGTACAAATAATCATCCAGTGAAAATAGAGAGACCATCCTCCATCAAGTTTCCAGTAATAAATGAATCTGACACTAAGAACAACCAAAGGTTTCACTGTCGGCCATCGTAGAAGCACTGCGTACAACAGAAACCACAAAACGGTGATAACCTCCAACAAGCTAATGAAAGAAAAACTGCTTCATCTGACCAGCAGGGCCGGATTTAGAAGGATCAGGGCCCCTGGAATAGGGCAAGTTTTGGTGCCTTATCCAAAAAAAGAGAACAATTAGACTCATGCAAATTACAGTACATTAAAAGGAGCATCAGCAGATGGTTTAAAATGTCACAAAAAGATGTACTATAACTTCAAAATTTTGAAATATTTGACCATTGTATACATTAATAAAAATGTAACAATATTAAAACTCTGCACTTCATATGGGCCTTTCAGTTTTACATAAGGTACAATGCTTGTAAAACATGCACTCATTACAAAAACATGATAAATCTTTGGGGCGCCCCTGTGAAGGGGAATAATGAAAACACCCCAAAACTCGGTGCCCTGGGCGACTGCCCTTGTCAGCCTGGTCTAAAGTTCGTACAACACGCTTGACGTCACTCTCTGTTTCAAGTAAAATGATTTACTCTTTCTAAAGATAAGAAGAGCGGTTTGGCACTTTCCAGAGCTGTGCAGTTAAAAAGGAGACACGTAGAAACAACATTAACCCTCTTTTCTTTTGGAGTTTTAAGGTGCAACGTTTCCATGGTTTCCTTCGCCTCCCACAATGTTCACAGTTCAAAGCGGCGGCCGTCAGAGGACGGCCAGCCCGCCGTCGCAGCGGCTAGTGATCATGTTGCCGACCTCGGTCCACGTGTCCAGGTGCGGGTCGTAGATCTCCACGGAGTCCATCGTCACGGGCGCCGAGAAGTCCCTGCTGGCGGCGCGTCCGCCCACGGCGTAAAGCAGCCCGTTGACGGCCGACACCGACAGGCCCGCGCGCGGCGTGGACATTGGGGCCGCCTCCACCCATTTCTCCTGCAGGGGGTGAGGGGGGACACACATCGCAATGCGGTGAGAAAAGCGCTGAGACACGAGACTGCGAGTACGAAATCCCGCCTCACCTCCTCAGGACAGTATTTCTCCACCGTCTCCAGAGCGCCCAGAGCCTCGTTCCAGCCTCCCACCGCGTATATGCAGTTGTTGAGGCAGGCCACGCCCACGTAGGCCCGACGCTGGCTCATCACCGGCAGGGCGCTCCAACGACGCGAGATGGGGTCGTAAACCTCTGCGGAGCGCAGCTCCATTCCTTCATCGCTGATCCCACCAATCACATAGATTAACCCTGAGAATAATAATAATAATAAAAAGTTTTCTCGCATTTTATTTCAAATGATGTAAAAAAAAAAAAAGATCTAAATTCAGCTAAAAGCAGAGGAGAAATAAAATGATAAACAGACCCTGTAGCTCACAGCAGCCAAAGTAATATCTGGGAACCGCCATGCTACCGATGACCTCCCACTTGTTTTCCTCCGGATCGTATCGCTCCATGGTTTTCCCGATCTCCGATCCGATCCAACCACCTGCAAGCAGACGGCATTTTCAGCCGGTTGAGATCAGAGGTCCACCAATAAATTGATTCCTTCAATGTGGGAGATCAGCAATCGGCCAGTACTTGTGGAAACGATCTTATCTACCTAAAAATCAGCAGTTGTCCTATTTCGCTGTGCTGTCACCCTACTGTTGCTATATTTAGCAACTTTCACTCAAGAACCAATCAGTAACGGGCAAAATCGGAATCAGCAGGTCAGGCTTTCTGAGGATCGGTGGTCGGCCAGAAAACTACAATCGGTTAAGGTTCATCCATTCACTGTGCCGTCCGAAAGTTTGTACTTTTTTACACATTGTCTCGTTCACAACAAACATTAATGTATTACGTTGAGGTTTAAGGCACCAGACGAGCACAAACTAAAGCAAAATTGTGAAGTACAAGAAAAATTGTCCATAGCTTTTAAAAATATTGTGCTAATTTAAGATTTCCATTTATTTAGGGATATTAAAATAAACGGAAACAAATGCAAGCCACACTTCCAGATATTTTTTTCTGCAAGAAAATTTGAAAACCATGTGCCATTTTCTACCCACTTCACAGTCATCCACTAACCTGTGTCTTAGTCCGAAATATAAAACGATACAATAAGATAAATGGATGGTTTTGTTGCCATTTTATAAAGCGTAACCTTTACAGCTTCGTTAGCTGTGGTGTCTGTCAGTGTTTTGTACCGTTCATAATATTTTCAATAATTTGACGGATTCCATCTAAAATGACCCTGGTAGCAGTCGTGTGCTCCCGGCAGTAACGTGGCGTTTTACCGAGTGCGTACAGCGCCCCGTGGCAGGGACACACGCCAACGCCACATCGAGGGAAATTCAGAGACGCCACGGCGGCCCACTGCTTCGTCACCGGGTCGTATCGTTCTGTGCAGTCAAAAATCATTGAGTCTTTCTCTCCTGTCGGCACGTAAAAAGAAAAAGAAATAAAATAAATGCACGTTTTCTGAAGCTGACTTATACTTAAGGCAGAGCGCGGCCTTTTCACCTCCCACCACGTAGATCATGCCCTCCATGACGACCACGCCCAGCCCGCTGCGGGCCTGGTGCAGAGACGACACGGTGGTCCAGTACTGGTTGAAGGTGTCGAAGCGCTCCACGCAGCTCAGCGCTCGGCTGTCACTCCAGCGGCCGCCCTGCAGCCGGGTGTAGCCGCCTGACAGGAAGAAACAATTCACGGTTTCACTTCTGGGTTTCGTCTTATTTCAGTTTTATCGTGGGCTAAGTGGTTTTGGTATTGTTTATAGATCTCGACCTATTGCGTAGAGGTACTTCCTGGCTTTCCTTCTGGGTCTCGTCTTTGCTGGTTGGAGCTGACTGTGCAGCTTATTTTCTTTGGGAGACTTTGTGACCTCAGTGTATTCCTTCAGCAGAGTCTGCAGCGCCACCCGCAGGCTGAAGTCGGTAATACCTTCGTTCAGAAACGAGAGGAAAGAGTTTTGGGGGGGGGGGGGGGGGGGCTGTTTTCGGAAAATATGACTTTTTACAGTGATTTAAAAAAAAAAGGGGGAAAAGGGGCCAAAAA
>CAEGAG010268017.1:0-15434 GCA_903067065.1 Brachyrhaphis terrabensis | reverse complement strand
TGATGTTAGTTTATAAATCACTGACAGTTTAACACCACAATACATTAAAGATCTGCTGTTGGATTAACCTTCCAGACATCTTGGGTCTCCTGGTTCAGAACCAAACATGGAGAAGCAGCATTCAGCTTCTACACACCACAAATCTGGAACAAACTTCCAGAAAACTGCAAAACATCCAAAACACTGAGTGCCTTTAAAAGCCCAAGTTTAGCGTTGCCTTTGATTCATAATAAAATTGATCAATTTGATGTATATTTAGTTGATCATTTTGATTAGGGCTTTGGACAAAATGTAATGTTTGTTGCTGTTTCATAATTGGCTATTATATTATATTTTGTGGTGTAAAGCACTTTTGTCTGTTGCTAAAATATAATATAGTAATAAGCCATAGAGATCTGATACATCGCAGTATGAAATATCCTGCGATAGACCACATGAAGTGAAGAGCGCCCATGGTGAGAGTGGGAGTGGGAGTGGGAGCGCATAGTAACAAGAAAAGGTAGAATGAGTTCATTTGTTTTGGAACACTAGATTGGAAGAAACAGACATGGACACCAAACCAGATATTCTGCTCAGTGTTGTCAGCAGCACAACAGACCTCTGCAGCCTGCTGAAATTTAAACGCAGGGATCTATGAGCAAATACAATAACAAAAATAATAATTCTTTAATTCTCCCTTTGTTGAAAATGTTCTGTTCAGCAGCAGTCATTAGAAAATAGGAGCAGAAAGATTATTCTTCAAGTATAAATGTTTACAGGATCCTTCACTAGTTTATTGCTCTAATAGGTGAGCAGATCTGTCTGCTCAAATGAACTTGTATTTATTTTTAGTTGTGATAATTAAGTAGATGCTTTTAAAAATATTTATATTTTATTTAAATTATGTTGTGGTTTAGTTTTTTTTTTTATATGTCCAGTTTTCTAGTTTCAGCAGATTCCAGACTTTAGAGCATTTTTGGATGGATGGATGGATGGATGGATGGATGGATGGATGGATGGATGGATGGATGGATGGATGGATGGATGGATGGATGGACTGGCAGATAGTGATAGACAAATCAATGGACAGATAAATATATTGTCATCTTCTTATAAAGACAAACAATAAACACATCCAATTGAACAAATATATAATCTTTAGAAAGTTAGAGAAATATTTTTCTTTTCTACAAACTGGTGCCAAATATCACTGTGATGGAAAGGTTCTAGTCTGAGTAGAGACCTGTATGTTTTAGAGGTGTGCTGATACCTTCATCTCATGAGACAAGATGACAACTAACAATCCCCATTGTTTGATTTTATGAATAGAGTGAATAATTCAGAAACTGCTTTTAAAAGAAGTATTTGTTGAGGAATCCTGTCCAGGTTTGTGTAATCCATATAATGCTGTTTTTATGCTTGTCTACTTCTAATAAAAAATTTAATTGTGCTGTACTGAGCAATAAAACCAAACAAACTCAATAAAAGATCTATAAAATAAAATCATCAATGTTTGATCAATGCTAAAGAGATTCAGCCTTCTTGTCTTTGTGAGTTCTTCTTGCATCGCTGCAGAGTGTTGGTGGAGGTTTGTCCACGATGGTTCCCAGGTGTTTGTAACCATCTACTTCCTCTACAGAACCCTTGATCATTGTTTTTACCGACATCAACTTCAGGTACTGTTTACCAAACCACTTCATAATGCAATCTAGAACAGATTGTTGAATCTCTCCATCCTGCAGCAGACTGAATATAACACTGTCATCTGCAAACGTGAGAGTTCCTTCTACTAAAGACACTTTTACAATCATTTATGTACAAAATATACCAAAGAGGGGAGAGGACACACCCTGAGGTGAACAGGACACCATTCACCCCTATTGTCTGCAGCCAACATGCTAGTTTGCCCTAATCTGTGGCAGTCTGGATTAGCTGGTGATATTGTTGGGTTGGCTATGGAACATTATCAGATATGATGTAAAATGATGCCTACCTAAGATATGCCACTGAAGCACAATGCAAGATGTGCAATGTTACGACGGGTGTAAGATTTGGCGTAGATGATGTCATCATTAGTACAGCACAGACCCCAACGAGTGCAGAGGGAAGTCTTACCCAGAATCCTCTCCTGAAATGGACTGAGATTTCACTCAATGAAGGCTTGTTAAGAATAATAGTAAAAGTTTGATCATCTGTAATCTTCTATATAATCAGTATCTGCACTCACACCTTCTATACATTCAGATGGTTTCCTCAGTGCAGGTATATCATTAGCATATGTTTTCTTCTGCTTTCTCAGTCAGCTGGATTTCGGGTTGAAATGTTGGTCTTGGGTACTTTCAGTTCCCAGTTAAATTTTCCCCAAACTTTTCTCATCTTTTCGTCTCTGTTTGGATCCTCTGCCTTCGGCACAAAAGTTGGAAAGCGTACCTTTAGGCTTATTGAAAATACATGCTGTCAAATCTTTTATTTCCTCTACAACATTGGGTTGACATTTTGGAGGAATGAATTTTCTACTGCCAGTAGCTTTGCCCTTTAATGTCAGTAGTTTAAGAGTTAGGTCAAAACGAGTCAAAACGGGTCAAAAACGGTTTTCATGTGTGAAGAATACCAAGTGTAAGCAGGCCTCTGCAACTCTGTTACAACATTAACAATATTTTCATTTATTAAACTAATGCACGATTTTTCCTTTCATACCAACTTTAGTCAAGGAAAACTGGAAAGTTAAACAATTTGTCAGAGAATTTTCAGACGTTAAATATAATTAGTTAAACATTTTCCTCCGAAGGCCCTTCAAATTCCCATGAATTATGTTGCAAGCATAACACATTTATTTAAATGGAGCTCCTTGGAAGTTGTGCCTTCATACTAATTTATAAATATATAACAGGCAGGGATTTTTCAGAAGGTTACTAAAGGCAGCAGTGGTGCTGGCCAGATGGAAATGTTCACTGCAGGTCAAAGTTTAAAGAGCACGACTCTTTCTAAAGCACAAATTTAGAGGTGTTAATTAGCGAGCGTCAGAGGTGACGCTGGCTGCAGTTGTTTTTAAACTGCAGGGACAGTGAAGTGGGATTAATTGACTGACCTGATGCTTGTGTGTTACTGAGGATGAAGGAACGACTTCTGGCTGCAGCGACAGAAGTTTCTTAAACTCACACTTTACAAGTAGCTGCAAAGACTGACGCAAATATGGAAAATCCCAGTAATTCAACAGAACACTGTGTAATTCATGCTTCGTTAAAAATGAAATACATGAATTATGTGAAACATTCAGATGAATTAATCCATTTGTAGAGCTAAAAGCAGATTATTAAAGCAGCAATATTATGTAAAATTGACTTTTTTGAGTTTACATCATGTTATGTTATTCCCTCATTAAAAACACACCTGGAGTGTTGCCTTGATTCTTTCATGCATATTTGAGAAATCTTTTAATGGAGCGGCGTCCTCAAGGACAAAGCTCCTCCTCTGAGCTGCGGCCTCACAGAGCAGCCCTCCCCTACGACTCCTCCACTCAGCTCCTTCAGACTAGCCAGCAGCAATTAGCAAACACCTGGTGGAACTGCACATCTGCTGAGCTCATTATAGAGGCCACCACTGAAACGCTGGTAAAAACATTAAAGAGTTGTTGTGATGACTTCCTGAAGGTGGAGTTTCAGAAAGAGTAGGAGCTTCTTAAAGAGACAGAGGCCCAATTTTAAGACGTTAAGTTACAAAGTATGATTTCTTTTAAGTCATATTTGATATATTTAGCAGGTTTTTGATCTATAAAATGACACTACGTGCCTATAGAAAACACATAATGTTGCCCTTTTAAGGTTTATCAGCAGCCCAGCTGGTTTCTTCATTATTTTACTTACTGATGTGTTTTCTAGAGGATAGTTTTGTGCTGCAATTCTATTGTTTTGTTCTAAGAGTTTTATTTTCAACATGACTATCCCTCAAAACCAAAGTAATAGTTTATTAAACCACTGTGTAAAGTCCTAAAACATTAACATTTTTTGTGTTTTTCAGCAAGTAACCATTTGCAAACAAAAAAAAATCTTCTCTGAGGGTCTGCTTAAAAAGGATTTAAGGAAGTGCTGGTGTTGGCCCCGCTCAGCAGAGATAAGGGCCCCTGTGACTCTGGCTTCGCTTTTCATTTGAAACTCTGGCACATCAGTGACGGGTTCTGTCCTGTGGTTCTGAAAGCATCTTTGCAAGTCAGATTTCTGGACCCTTCCTGCTTCTGCAGAGTAAAGCTGAGGAAGGTTTAGGTGCAAAATCTTGGAGAGAAACAGGACTTTGGAATCAGACCATAAAATCTGGCAAGTTGGATAAACACGGCTGTTAGTTCAGTTAACATCTATGTATGTATTCTACTGTTCCTTTATCAATGATTATTTTACACAGATTCTATTTAGAGAGCTGTTCACAGCTTCTTCTGCTGGTCTTTTGAACCTCCTGATCTTTTAAACACATGAACAGGGAAGAACCACAATATAACCTGTGATGATGAAACAATGAGAAACTTTAACTGCTGTGGTAATCAGGAAGTCGAACCAGATGTGGAGGGGAAGCAGAGAAACGAGCTGAGAAGAGTGTGAAGAATGACGCACCTACATCTGCCCGGGCGATGAATCATGTTTTGGGAAAACTCCAAAATAAAATAAAATTTAAAAGCAAACCAGGACAGTTTAAAAAAGAAAAATATTAGAACCTTTTAGCAACAAACTGGGACAAAAACTCTCACGTTTGCGTCTTTGATACGAAAAAACAAAGAGAGATAAATTTGCCAAAACAACAGACCTCCTGCTGGTAGACAGTATCTACTGCAGTTCTATTATCAAATTTTCTTAAACTTTGACTAGATCACAGAAAATGATCTAGTCAAAGTCCCAAAAGGAATGAAACATCTTCGAGAATAATCCAAACCGATACATTATTTCTTCAAAATGTCCTGTCCATACAAGACATTTTGAACAAAAGTTGAACAAAAACTGTTCACTCAAATTAAAACTAAATCAGACCCCAAAACAGGCGGGAAATCAAAGATCAGTGCAAGAAAAATGAAGCGATCGCCTTTAACACAGACGGTGAGCTCTGACGCTTTAATTGCTTCATTCTGCAGGTTTGCGAAAGCGTTCTAACCTTCAACACAATTATTGAGATATTTCCAAGAAGGTGCCAGCTTAATTAAACATCACATTTTCCCAGGCTTCTTCCTTTCTGCTCATTTGCTCCGTTCTGCATATGTTTGCCTCCTACGTGGGGGGAATTACAGACTCCAGGTTTGCCAGAGTTGAACTGACAGATGCAGAGCACAACCTTGCCGTGCCCTACCTCCATCCTTCTTGTCTCCTGTCTGCGCCCGCCATAACTAATTTCTCCAGCCCCCCTAATCCCAATACATCTCTTTTTATTCTCCTGCCCTCTCTCACTCACTTCCCCGCCTTTACATCATCCTCTGTCGTCTCACGTTCCCCCCCTCATCCCTCTCTTCCCGCGCTCTCATCCGTCTCCTGCCTCGCCGCTTCCATCTCGACTCCCGTTCCGCCGCCGTCTTCATATCTATCTCCCGCCCTGTCAGGGGCGCCGGAGACGGAGTATCATTTGGAGAAGATGGCCTGGGCAGACATGCCGATGCACTCGCACACACACGCACCCCCCTCACACACACACACACACCCCCACACACCTGCACATGCGTAAACTTTGTGACGTGCGGTCAGGGAATCCTGCTAAGTAAAAATAGGTACATGAGAAGTAAAATAGATGCTAACTATGAGAGAAAAAAATCTATGTTTTCACTTGCCATTTCAACATTTTATGGTCAAAAATGCTGAAGTTAAGAATTATCAGATGAAATACATGAAAGAAGTTTGTGGCCAGGCAGTGCAGTACTGTGGCTCACCTGTGGTGGCGCTGTGTGGTACAAACGTGAACACACATCGCAAATATTCTTGTTTAATTACACATGTTGATGTTCCACAACATAATGCATTTAATGAAAGTAAAGGGCGTATTTGGTCTTTCTAATCGGCCAAAAACGCAGTGAAATGCGCTGGGTGAGGCAGTAAATACCGTGCCTGACTGATAGGGGGCAGTGCAGAGCCCCTAGACTGAAACAATCAGGGGAAAACTAAATACACAAAACAGAAATGATCAAAATGACGGCGCGTTAGGGCCATTGTTGACAGAAAAAGAGTAAGTATCCACCATAAACTCACAAATTTTAAGATTAGCCTCAGAAATTTTGTAAAAAAAAAAAAAATAACGGAATTTTTTTAGTTTCAAAAGTTGAAAATTTTTTATTTTTGAAACTCAAAAATTTGAGATTAATCTCAGAAATTTTCTAGAAAAAACTTGGAAGTTTTTGAGTGTTTGGACAGAAAAGTGCTCTTCTTCTTTCTTTATATCTTTTATACATATCTACAATGGCTCTGAAACACCATCGTAGGCCTCTGTTGGATGCCAGAATTTTAGAAATGAAAGGAAAGTGAAAGACAAGGATGTTTTTTTTTTGTTTGCTTGTTTGTTTTACAACAAAGTGACACAGCTATTCGTGAAGAAGGATGGGTGCATGGCGTTCATATTAATATAAAGGTAAGATCATGTATGACTTTCAGTTTTAATCAGAGAAGAGAGAAGTTAGCTAAAGGAAATATTCTTTAAAAAAATGTGACCTTATGTTAAATATTCTTTAATTTTTCTTCCTATTAGATTTTTTAATTGAATAAGACATAATTAAAAGCTTTAATTAGTTATGGTCAAAATTAAAATATAAGCTTCTGTATTGGATTTGTACAGCCGACTCTGGAGTCTATGCCTCAACAGTCATGATCCACACTGCATGTCACTGACACACACACACACACAAAACACACATTTAGCTCACTATCCGTTGTCTTTCTTTGTGTTTGTCTGGGCAGCAGCTAAAGTAGATGTTATAAAGTGCAACTGGTGGTGTGTTTGAGGGGAGCTTGAGAAGAGTTGGTAATGGTGGGGGGCTTGGGGTCGGGGGACGGGAGGGGGGGGCTACACAAAGTTAGAGAAGGAGAGAGGTGGTGGATTGGGAGAGATGGAAACAGGAATGAAACAGAGGGGAAAAAAGCGAGGCGGGGAGAAAAGCAATCCTGTTGGCGCTGATAGATTTCTGGGAGAACAATGTTATCTCTGCTTCCCTCTCCACACACACTCCACAGACACACTCAGATACACACACAAACTCAGTTGTAATAGAGAGAGCTAACAAATCTTTGTGGAAGACTACATGTATCCGCAGCTTTTTTCTTTCCTTTTTTTTTTTTTTTTACGACCAAGAAACGCTCAAAAGACGGAAGACTTACAGAGAAGTAAGTCAAACCGGCCTGAAATAGAAACCGAGACAAACCCGTTGCTGAACGAGAGGCTGTGCGAGTGCGTATGTGTGTGTGTGGGGGTGTGTGTGTGTGTGTGCTGGCTGTGGTTTCTCGGTGCTGGTTTATTTACATTCAACACTGCATGAGGGCGCATGGAGAGGGAAGAAGCAAACCGATGGAAGACGGAAATAGCGGTGACAGAAAATCTGATCCAGGTGATATCCTAGCTGTGGTGAATGAGCAACAGAGATGACAGGGAAACTATTTTAAAAGCATCAGATTAGATGACCACAAGATATCCGAACAAGGATTGAAGGATGGCTGCATCACACAGAAGTCGCTGGGTATCAAATGCTAATCTGGTGTATGTGTAAATGTTGAACAGGCCTCATTTTCAGGAAAAACTAAAGCCTGAACTGCTCTAATTACAATAACTTTCCTAGAGCAGTTTGAGTTTTAGCTGTAGTAAACAGAGGAGGGCAATCTCTCAAGAGATCAAATGCTTCTTTAAAAGGTTTTCTCTAACAGAGAATTGATTTTTTCTAATCAATGGAAGATGACGCAATCCCTGTGAAAAGGTAAAGAGATCTGCAATCACCCTTGTTAATTATTTTTGGAAGGATCCCTGAAAGATTGATCCAGTGGGTAGAGGACAAACTGCTCCGGTTTCTTAGAGTTGTAAATAGTTGGTAAAACCAAAGAATTATGAAATACAAAACCGAAAATGTGTGAAGCAAAGCTAATGTTTACAAAGCTAACGTTTGCAAAGCTAATTCTTACAAAGCTAACATTTATAAAGCTAATCAGCTTTGTAAGCAGGCGGCATGTGTCACCTGGGTGAAGGCTTCCCAGACTCTTAAGGAGTTCTATGGCATCCAAACAAAGATCATCGGCATAAATGAGAATACTACCATCATGACTGAGCCACCATAGAGCAGCGATTGCGACAACTCAACCTGAAGCTCTACTGCCCAGCCAGCTGAAATCTCAGGTTTAATTCCCCCAAAACGTTGGCACTGCCAAAGTCCTCCACCAGCAGGTATAGAGAAAAAGAGCTCAGGGTGCATTCACACCAGGTCAGGTTAGTCTGCTTTAATCAAACTCTAGTTGGTTTGTCTAGGAAGTCTGGATCGTTTGGGGAAAAGCAGGTGAGTTCCTAAGAGATTTGTTAAGCTTAATGTAGACGTCGACTTGCTAGTGGTAGCTTTATACAAACCTAACAACATAATTAAAACAAGTGTTTGTTTCCTTGCATTGGATGTTGAAGATCTATGCAAAATGATTTTCCTCCAGTACCTGATCAGTCAGGACGCTTAATCTGCCTGTTGCTTTAAAAGCAAATCATCATTGTCTACAAACAGTACCGTTTTAAGAATAAGAACTTCAACAGTCTGCATAGTTATAGTTCACATCTTGCTGTTGCCACAAGCTAATTTAGATTATTGGAGAATTAGTTAGCTTCTTTTTTGTTTAGTCCCATTTAGTCTTTTTCATTGATTTTTCTTTATCCATTTCAACTAACCAGCAAAATCATCTTGACAAGCATTTTGCTTGTTACCAGTGGTATTTATGATCTACCCTTGTTGTCCAATGAGCCTCCAAGTCTTTTGACATTGGAAGCTTTACTTGCCATTTTCTTGATTCTCAGTCTTGTTGAGCCAATCAAGATCAGTAGTATTCCTTTCAGTCACATGAATGATGTCGGAAAAAATTTTGATCTAAAATTTCTTTTTAGACATAAATATTGTCACCTTCCTACAATAATGGATTTTTTTTTTTTTTTTTTTTTACCTAAAGATGATTTCGGGGAAAAAAAAAACACTTATGGCAAAAAATTTCTTAGGCCATTATTTTAGAAGGTGATGATATGTAGTATGATTGACATTTAATGGAAATAAAGTCCAAATAAAGTCCAAATAAAGTCAAGAAAAAAAAGTGTGGCTACTTTCTTTGTTATTCTGAAATCAAACTTCTACGATATGATTGTGTCTTAAAATCCCATTTTTGCTAAATCTATCATCACATGAGATGTCCAACAAACAATTAGAAAAAAAGTCTAAGCTGGTTTTGCTCCAGCTTTGATTGAAATGTTAGATGTACAGATGGATTCCCATCTCTTTCTAGAATTTTTCTACAGCTCCACCAAGAATAGCCCAACAGTCCTTCAATACGACTTTCTCCCGTCAATATTTGATACCAGAGAACTCTCCGAGTCCAAACATGCACAGGTCGGGTGAAGAGGAGGCCTTCAGTTGTTCATTAAATGAGTTTGTTTGTTCTCGCACAGTGACAGAAACACGAAAGGTGAACCCGGGAGGCGAGCTGACCTGAAAAACAAACACAGACTCCCAACTCCCCGTCGCATACAAATGTGCTCATCCTCACTTCTTACTATTGTTTGTTTGCCTCCCCTTCTGCAAGGTGATTAATGAGGTGATCAGTGATGCGGAGATTGGTGAGTAAAAAAAAGACATCTGGATTCTGAAGTTCTCGTTTTTCTACACATTTAGCTCACCGCCACCGTGTTTAAAAACCGAGACGGCAGACGAGCCAGATGGTGGAAAACGAAGACGCTTTGCCACGACGCGACACCGATCATGTGACATTTTACACTGTTCACAGACGTCACAAAGTGGCTGCTGGTGTGTGAAACATTTCGACGGGTTCAGCCTGTGAGAGCGCACACGTTCGGAAGTACAAAGCCGATCTGCTGCATTGTGATTTTTTTTTTTTTTTTAATAAATGTGCCCTTTTGTCTGTGCGAACCTGTCAAAATTAGATTAGTTTTCCACATCAAGGGTGGCCTTTACACAAACACACTCCAAGAAACACCTCAACAGCCAGGCAGACCTTCACACACACGCACACACACATATTCAGGGATAAACTTTAGCTTCACTATGTGTGTGAGGCCAATTCATTTTGCCACAAGTGGTCCCAGATTGGATCTGGTCAGAGTCCCATTACATCCCACCTTGGATGACCTTTAAAAAAAAAACAAAAAAAAACACACACACAAAGAAACACACACTTACACACACCTTTGAATGCTTTTGGAAAACAGGTTAGACACAGGTCAGGTCATCGGTGCAGGTCCCCCCACCCAGACAGACCCACAGTGGTATTGATTGTAACGTTATCTAGATGGGATCATTTCTATCGATTCAAAGACGGGTCGCTCTGATCAATGCTATCTGCTCTTCTGCTGTGTCATTAGAGCTGAGCTTCAGTGCCAAAATATCCCAGTATCTTTCTGGAAAAGGCCACCAAGCAGGAGGAAGAATTACATGTTTGATCTCCGGTATCAACCGGGCCGACACCGCCGATGTGCCCCGCGGCAAGGGCATCTACGTGTCATCTGCTCAAAGGACTTGTTCTGAACATTAGCAAACAGGCAGTAAACAGAGATAAGGAGGAGGGTTGAAGTTCATGATGCAATCAGTTTGTCTCTTTTTATTGAGTCTGAAAGCATCAGCCTTCTGTTTGCTTCATTGTTGCTCCCGAAAGAACAGCAACACTCTCCATCCCAAACGCAGACAAATATTCTGTATCTCTTCATTGGATCTTATAGACATCAATAGTTGGTGTCTTTTGTTTAGTTTTTTTTTGTTTCTTTTCTTTTCATTTTCACTGATAGATTTGGAGAGTCGTAAGTTAAAAACATTCATTCCATATTAAATGGCTTCTTTCTGCGCCAAGTTTCTTTCCTGCTGTTTTCACATTTACGATGCCTTGATGAGGTTTGACATTTCTTTATTTCAACGTCGAGCAGCAACTTTGGAGGCAGAACATGCTTAACTAAATGCATCACTGTCACACAAAAACAGAAAGAACTGTATATCCAGAAAACATGGTCCTATTTATAGAGAACCATATTTTTCCAAGCAGACTCCTTTGCCATTTTCTTTCTTCACTTGATCATTATAACTCTGCCACACTAATGCATCTCTGCCTTTTATTTCAATGATGTTGGAAGACGCGATGTCATTAGAAAATAAAACTTCTTTGAGGTGCATTTTGAAGTATCGCATTACAAAAAATTGATCGAAACAGTAAAGTTCAAAATAACTTCAATTTTGCAAAAAAGTGTTTATACTAGCTTGCGGTGGTTTTTGGCTTCTCCAAAAAGGATGTAGGGAGCGCTCTGATCCAGAGGGGAAGACTCTCTCCATCTTTCTGGGATGTGTAGTCCATGCCAGTTTGCAACCTTTACTTCCTGTTTATTACTCCGTGTGTAGGGTCAACATCTGACAAAATTACACATTGCATAGCCTGGAAGAGTCACTCCTAACCAGCAGATGGAAACATGCTTAATTTGCTTTTTTTTTCTCCTTTTTGCAACATGTCAAATGTTTGCTCTGAATTCCCATGATAGAGGATTGAAACATCACAGCATACAGAATTTGATCACTCCATAACCCAGCCTATTATTATTAATTAGGCTAATCTGACCACTTGAGAACACCAACAGAACATCTGAATTTCACATGAATTACAGTTTTCCTTCACCTCTAATTTTTAATACCATTGTGTTTCTTCTTCTTTTAAGATCTTACTGTCTTCAAAGTGTTCTCAATGTTTTGTGATTATTTCACTCTGTTTCCTGGGATGTTTCAGTTCTGTTCATTTCCCTCTCCATATCAGGTTGTAGTTTTATCTCTGCCACAGATCTCCCCAGTTATTTGTTATGTTACCTAGAATATATAGTTCCCTTTTCCATCAGATGGAGTTGTTTCATTTTTATTGCTCTGGTTTGAATCTTTTGTCTGGAACCTCCAGAGCAGATTACTGTAGTTCCTGTTTTTTCCAGCAACTGTTTCTTTTTTCAGGACCTTGGCCTCCCAGGGTTACCTCACTAGACAGGATAACAGTGACCCACCAACCTCCAGTCCATTTGATGTCTGGCTGCCACCATGGACTGACGCCTGCCCCACAGGTCAAGGGTTGTGGGAAGGTTTCCTGTCCCTGGTGTTAGGTGTACTTGATGCCTGGGGCGACCAGAGTCCAGGCTTGGCCTGAACTGGGTAGGACCAGACTGGGTCAGGAAGAGCAATGTTCCCAGAACCTTTTCAGCCTTTGGGCTCATGCTCCTGTTCTTTACTGCAGACGTAACATCATGTATCTTATGGGGAAGCCTGGGGCTATTGCAGATTCCACGGTCAAAGCTAGCTGCCACATGCTGCTCACTTCTGTTACACAAACCCACAAACACATGTAACTGCATTCATAATCAAAATGGTTAAAACAAGTTTGTATTTCATCAATGTCTGAAGGTTGTTCAGTAACTTGATTCTGAATCATTCCGGCTGACTGGGGTTCTGTCTTCACAGAACAGAGACTGTAGGAAGGCTTTTATTTACTTGTTGAAAAGATTACAGTAAAGGCTGGTTAAGTGGAAGAAACAAAGGTTAGTGACTTTTTTTTTTTTTTTAACTCCTGCAGTTGTAGAATCGGCTGCCAGACTGATCTTTGTCTCAAGACGTTTCTTCAGACCCCATTTTAGAGACTTGGTCTTGTTTCAGTCTCGGACATGCTGGACACTGCAGTCTTGCGTTAAACTCCTGGCTGCATATAAATAAGATAAAAACATTGTTTTACTGTGAAAACTTCACCTTTGCTCTGACGTGCTGAGCATGAGAAGACGAGACGGATAACAAAATCAGAGACAGAGAAAAATTTCCTGTGCAAATATTGTACAGCAACTCCAACTCCAGTCTTTGAGATTTACTGCACTGCAACTTTTAGATACATCCCTGCTCTGACACAGCTGAATCACACTGAACTACCTCCTCATCATGTCATCAAGTTTGGCAAACATGATGGCATACAAGCCATTCATTTGATACAGGTGTGTTAGTGCTGCATCTAAAACCAGCAGGACAGTATCTGTTTAATACAAATATGTTTTCTGCCTAACAGCCAGGAAGACAGAATGCTAAGTCAGTCAAGATCTTCACCTTGATGTGTCGCCTCCACTCAGTCTGCCTTCTGCTAGTGCTGTCAGCTAACATTTGTTGGGATGTATGTGCTCTCCAGAATTTTCCCATTTAACTTGTTAGATTGTCAGATTTTTTGGATAAGTGGTATGCTGAGGGTTTGCAGGTAAACAAGTTTGGGTTGTAAACTGAGGAAGTGAGGTGCACCAGTGGAACCAATTAGTCTGAGCCAAATTTACTGACCAACAACTATTGGTAGAGGTCAGGGGTTTTCAAAGTGTGGGAGAGCTAGCCCCCCAAGTACAACTGGGAATTGTACTTTTTCAAATATATACCAGTAATGTTTCAAACACCCATCCATACATCCTAGGATTAAATTTATATTGAAGTTTTACATTAATTACAAATTAACTTATTTAATCATTCATTAATCTTATTAATCGCAACAAATATTAAGTCATTCACTAAAAATACTTTCAATATTTTTAGTTATTGAACGTGTAACTAAATAAATAAACTAAATAAATAAAACTCCATCACCTTTAGGATTTCATTAATAATGCTTCAAAGATTAGTATTTTGGAAAATTTAAAAAAATACCATGAAAATTTAAAGAAAATGGCTGAATGGCAACTTTGTCAAATTGTTAAGGACCCTTAAAACATTAACTAAAGACAATCTGTAGCCCTATTTCAGAATCCTAAATAGCAATATACAAATTTATCAAAAATAACCCAACTCCATTACGGGGTTCAGTAATGCAAATGAGAAAGTGGTAAAATAGATAAAACCTAAAAACAGATTCTTGAGGTAAAAGAATCTGTTTGTTGGATCAGGTTGTTGATCTCCAACCAATCACAGCCATCAGTGAGCAACTTAGCGCCGCCGGTGGCTGGATGAGTGAATGTGTTTCTCACTTGTTGAAGTTTCTTTTTCTAGTTTAATTTTTCCTCTTGTGTTAAGCCCTGGTTCAAGCTAACCACATTGATGCTCTTGAAAATGACCTCATAGTCAGTCTTTCCTGGTCTTGACTCTGAGGTTAGTTAGTCTTGACAACACTAACTCCTCCGATACATTGAACTTTAAAGGGCTGGTATACATGATGCACTCTGCCTTTGTTCATGCACAGTGATTTACTCAGGGATATTCTGAGGTATGCTGTGACATCTGAGCAAAGCACAGCTTTGTAGTGTTTACCTCTGAACAAGAGAGAAAACTTACATACAACCATAGAGGAGGGAAGGAACTGTTTCTATCGAGGGAATCAAAGTAACTGGATTCAAGTCGACAATATGAAATAAAGTGTATGAAAGAAACTGCAGTATAATTAGATTTCAGTTGGACCTGCTTAGATTTACGGTGAACATTTGTAGAGAACTGGGCTGTTAAGTGTCATAAGTTAGAAGTTATGCAGTAAAATGCCATCTGTCAAATCAGGATTGTCTACATGTTCAGAAATGACTCCCCTAGTAAAATAAAAAGCTATAAAACAATGTCCTTGTCTTTTAACCATGTCATTTTTATTGACCTGCAGCTCTCCTCTTAAATGACTTGACATTTTAAAAATAAAATTAATAAATTATTAATATATGAGCACCAGATGTAAAGTTTATGCAAAAACTAAAACACAGATAATTTAATACCTTAAATGAATAAGGATGTTACAGTTGAGGAAAAAGGTCAAAAAAGGACGAGTCCCCGCCATCCTTTTTTTTTTTTTTTTTTTGCTATTAGAATAACATAAACTCTGCTGTGGGCCATAAAAGTAAAATTATGAAAAGTATGAATTATGTGCATATGTGTCCCTTGGGCAGTTATGACCAGATGTGTTCATTTCATCTTATTAGTGTTTGCTCGACTGCTCTTTAAACTCCACGAGCACTTGGCATTTGCACTTAACATTTGTATACACCACATAGAATAGTAAATTATGCAAATTCTGCCATCTATTGTCCTTTCTCCTTCACACACTTTTTTCTTGCACGCTTTTCATAATTTCTCTGCTTTTTCTTTTTATCCATATTTTATTGTAAGACATTCTCTTTAGTGTTGTACTCCAGAAGTAGTTTTTCACTTTCACCATTCACCCATCCACTGGGCATAAGACAAGGTTTTGTCTTATGCTCAAAACCTTGTCTTGGGCATAAGACAAGGTGCCCATATATATATATATATA
>CAEGAG010267996.1:0-11291 GCA_903067065.1 Brachyrhaphis terrabensis | reverse complement strand
CCAGACGTTCCCAGCAGACCCTCACAACCCGTTTGGGCCTGCCAGGTCTGACCGGCATCCTCCCCCACCACCGGAGCCAACTCGCCACCAGGTAGTGGTCAGTGGACAGCTGACCACTACCTGTGGTCATAGAAACTGCATTTGTTCATAGAAATTAAAAAAATTGGGGCCCTGTGAAGTACAAAATTAATTATATCATGTTTTCTAAAATAGTTTTTAGCAGCAATGTTTCCCTCCCAGACCTAGAAGCTCATATTTGTCCTGAACTTCTTGGATCTGCAGGAAATGGTTCCTTCCTGCTTGGAGCTGCAGGCGATCAGCAGCAGTCTGTAGAAAACAAGAACAACTGTGGCTGTTACTATGCTGCCAAGAAAAATAATAAAATTAGGTTTTTAAAAAGTAGAGAGATAAAGAGAGAAAACGGTAAACTTGTCAATTTATAACCCAGTTTTTCTCCAAGAGGAGGATAGACTGAGTGTCAAGCGATTACATTCAGAGCCTGCAGGGCAGCAGCAGATCTACTATAGTAGGGTGACCATATTTTCATTTGGGAAAACCAGGACACCTTGGAGCGGGGGGGCGGCGGCGGGGGGGATCTCTGTTCCCATGCATATAGATGTCTGTGGTTTCTGAAAAGGAGGACCCTTTTATTTTTTTGTTGGCTGGGGGGACGACACCTTTTGTTGGCGGGGGGGGTGAAACTGTTATGTTTTGTTGGCGGGGGGGGGGAGATATAACGTATAATTTAAAAACCAGGACATTTCCTCATTTTCTAAAAAAAAAAACCGGGACGCCCTGGACAGGACGTGAAATACGGACGTTTGGTCACCCTATACTATAGCAGCTTCAGATGGCAACTGTAAGGTCACATTTTGAAGAACCACTTTTTCCTCAAAGTTCTCAGTCTGTGAAAGGATCTGCAGTCTGGAACTCACTTCCTGTTGATTTAAAGTCCGTAACCAGTATTACTACGTTCAAAAAACAAACTAAACTCTGGTTGTATCAAAAACAGAACTGTATCCATTTTTTATGTTTTATGATTCACTGTTTGTTTGTAGATGTCAACATTATGTTGTGTTTTTTAAATGATCACTTTAAAAAACACAACATTGATTTTTAAAGGTACTTTTTAAAAGCCCATCTAGGGACAAGTGCTGCGAATTAGCTGTTGCTATTGCACTACGATGCAAACATGGGACTGATGTTTGTTCAGTTTCTGTCCCTATAAATAAATGTTTGGTTCCAATCTCTGAACCTACATGCAGAACACCACAGGAGAACAGGAATCAGTTTTATGATGTTTTTTGATACAAATGAGCAAAGTAAGATGGGTGAGGATAATTCCTGGGGCAGGTTCACGGAGTCGCTGGTGCATTGTGATGATGAATAATGGCTGCGGGCTCGGGGTATTGTTTCCTTATTTGCAGGACTTGGACTGTGATCTGGGTTCCAGAGTTCGGCTCAATCGAGGAGGTTCCGTGTAGCAACGTGGAGGGAGACAGAGGAGCGGTCCGACAGCTAACTGGCAGGTCCAGGTTCTGCTTGAGATCCAACGGAGGAGACGAAGGTGGGACTCGGGCAACCAGTGGGTATTGTCCACGGCGTAAATTGGAAGGCTTTACAGCGTTGGAAGTGTCTGCTGAAAGAGCCTGGAGCCGAACACGGCTTACAGGTTTATAGGGAGAGTTTCATTCATTCAGAGTTTGGTAATTGCTTGGTTACAGAGTAGAATCCAACCACGTGGATCTTCTTTCACTAAAGGAGCAAAGCAACAACTTAATAACTTTATTGTAACACTGAGGCCTGAGAAGAAGCTTCAGAAGACTTTCTCATGAGCACAGGCCTTAAACAAGAGTCATTAAACTGTTCACTCATAATCATGTAGCAATCTTAAAGTGTTCCACTAGAACAGCTTCAGACCAGACTAATCGATCACAGATCAGCTGCGTTGGAGAAAGTTGAAAGGTTGAAGTGTTTTTTTCTGATTTTATGGATTCTTCGGCGTTCGCTGTCAATCTTTCCTTCTGTACTCATTAATTGTTTTCATGTCGTTAAAGTTCAATAATGTAAACAATGCAGAACATTTTGCATAAATCATAAAAGACAGACGTCCGTCCATCCGTCTGTTTTCTTACACCCTTGTCCCATTGGGGTCAGGAGGTGCTGGTGCCTCTCCAGAGGTCAACGGGCGAGAAGTGGGGTCACCTGGACAGGTCACCAGTCCATCGCAGGGCAACACAGAGACAGACAACCACACACACCTAAGGAGAATTTATACACACCAGTTAACCTGACAGTCATATGTTTGTACTGTGGGAGGAAGCCAGAGTCCCAGAGAGAACCCACCATGCAAACAGAAAGACCCCGGGCCAGGAATCGAACCTAGGACCTTCTTGCTGCAAGGCATCAGAGCTACTAACTGATCTTTGGGAACCACTGTATTAGCACAACTGGTGGAGATGTGACATTAATTAAAGGGAGCAGATCAGAAAAGCCGTGAGAACAAAAGCTAAAGATAGATAAGATAAAATCTTTATTGTCATTGTCACAAGAACAATGAAATTTAAAAAGTGCCCTCAGTCAGTGCATATGCTTAAAACAAAACAAATAACTGTCTCACAATTTACACACAATGTAAGAAATAAATAAACAGCTGATACACATCATTCATGATGATTAATGGTTAAAAAGTTGGATACTAAAAAATGATCCAGTTATAACATAGATTGTGAATATTAAAGAATACTTATTTGATACGTAAAGACATGTTTAATTAGTAACTGAGCTGAGAAAAAGAATAAAGTTTTGTTTGTAAGCCTTTCTTGTCCTGATCCTCCTCACCTGTAGGTGGCGGTAATTCGCCACGTCGTTGTTTACTCCAATATCTCCACAACAAGAAGCAGCAGCTCCAGCCGCAGATGCAGTTGGCCATTTGACTCCTCCAGATGGTCTAACTGGCATCTTGTTGGTTTTTAGGGGTTTTGTGTTATTTCCAGTAAAACCAGTCAGTCCATCTCAGTCTTTTGCCCTTGAGACAGAAAAACGTCACTGGGCGCGTCATGGCGGCCGACCGGCGCGAGGACAAAGGTAGGCCATTAGATGTTAGCATTAGCATCACGGTGACGTATTTATTTATCAATATTGACCAAACACCCGCGAAATTCATAATATCTCTACCTGATATGAATACCTGTCGGTGCACACAAGAGAATTATTGACCAGCAGCGGAGCTAAAGCTGCTAGCAGCTAATGGACTAATGCTATTAGCATTAGCAACACGGCGGCGTCTTTGTTCCTGACTGCTTCAGTTCATCTGTAGAAAATGATCCGGTTCTAGAGGTAATTCTCTCTAAACTAGTCTTTATCTGCGGCTGAGAATGACTTAGCAAACACTCACAGACCACCTGACCTGGAATTACCCCGTGATGATACAACTTAATATACGATGCAACCTGAAATAAAAATATTAGCTTCTAATGTTGTTATATTAGAAGCTAATATAAACAATTCACGTGTTGTTGTTTCCTTGTTCATCCTAATGAGAAGAAAGAGTGGTGCTGTTTGGTAAATGACACCACAAAGCCATGAACACGTCTAGTTGGGTATTTTCAGTTATTTCCAGGTTCTGAACTTTCTAAGCCAGTGGGGCCCAAAGTGGTCTCTGATGGCTCATTAGAGGCCTAAGAAGAACATTGACCTGCTGAGAATGTTGTTACTAAAACCAGGGAGAGAATAAAACATCCAGGACCGACTCTAAAAGAATCAGTGATCAAATCGGTGATAATCTATACTTTCCTCAATATCAGCCAGTAGGCTGCGCTGTAATCAGATTATAATCTGCTGATTGTTCATTCGCTCTTTTCTGTGGGTCAGTTTTTAATGAGCTACTCAGATATTGTTCATCTGCTGGACAAACTAAAGAATAACAGAAATCAACTTTCATAAATGCGGCAAAGCTCCTGAGCAGCAGGGGGCGCTATGCAGCTGCTGGAAGACATTTCATTTTTCTAAGGCCAAAACTTAAATATGAATGCCATGCAGTCTTATTCAATAAGTTAGGATATACGTCCTGATGAGGCTTTCACATTAATACTACTTTTTGAAAATAACTTTTTATCAGGAATTAAACATACTGAGAGATATAAATATGTTAAAACGTCAGTCGCCTAATGCAGTGCTTCCCAATTCCAGTCCTCAGTCCTGCTCTGCATGTTTTAGATGTACCTCTATTCCAGAGCAGCTGATTCAAATGACTGCATAACCATCAAGTGCTGCAGAAGCCTGTTAATCAGCCACATATTCAATCCAGGTGTGTGGCGGAAGGGAAACACCTAAAACATGCAGGGCAGGGGGGAATGAGGACTGGAATTGGGAAACACTGGCCTAATGAATCCATATAATGTCTCAGTTGGTGATGGAATTTCTAAAAAATGAACTTTTCAGTCATATTTTATTTTATGGTTTATATTTGCTCAGTGGTTGCCTGCAGTTCAAAATAGTTACAAAATTCACTAATATTTTCTGTGAAGAATAATCACAATAATATCCTTTTATTACCTGATTTTATGAAATGCTCAGAAACATTAGATTCCATAAAAACCAAAGTGATATTAAAAGCAGAATAACTGTGAGCCAAATGAATGTTTGTGTTTTTCTTGGTGTGGTTCTGAGTCCACAGCTGAACTGGCATAAAGCTGCTGAATTTACACAGTAGACCAGATATGATGCGTCTTTAATATAACAAACATATTTTACTGTAAAATTATACAATAAAACCGGTTTTAATTCATCTTCATATGTTTTTCTGTCTCAGCTGTGATTCTGCAGGTCACATAAAAAGATGTTCAGTGGGAATTTGGTGGAGCAGAGGGATCATATGTTGCTGTGACCGGTTAGCAGTCGGTTAGCCGCTGCACCTAGTGAGCCTTTACTGACCACTGAGTCACGTCCACAAAACCAGAAATATGACCCAATATTTATGATCCAATTTCTATTGAATGTGACTTAAATTAAAGCTGAGTAAAGTCTGTATTCTCTCTGAATGCAGATCTATAAACGGTTTGGTTTCTCTGTTTTAACTAGCATTACATGCTAACATCACATGCAGACCTGTTGCCATGGCAACAGCTGCATGAGCCCACAGATTACATCAGGAACATAAAAAACATTTCAGACAAAAAGTGCATAAAACCCCAGAACATTTTCTGATGTGTTTTTATGTTTTGATCAGTAATAAGCGATCACCTGAACGCCTGCTGTGATTGGTTCACTAAGTTAATCACCTGCTCCACTGATGATCCGTCAGGAAGTCGATGTGTGTGTGTGTGTGTCGCTGTATTTTGGTGCTAACTGAACCGAAACACACCGAAGTGCAGCGCGGCTTCATGTTAACCGACATTCTTCATGTTTTTAATGAAAACATTTTGCTGGCTGTGAAACGTGGCCTCATGTTGCCGTGGCAACGCTGGCAGTTAGCAGCACAGCGATGCGTCCGTTCTCCAGATTCTCCAGACTTTTGATATTCCCGCCAATCACTGACTACTCATTATTTACGTTTTATTTTGAAAAGTCCGTATAGATGCAGGAACATGAAGGAAAAAGGGTTTAGCAATCGTTGTTGGAGACGTGTCCCTGTCTGGACGTGTCCTCACCGGCACTGAGAAAGGCTTGGAGTGAGGTCCAGTCCTGTCTCTGTCCCTCTGAGTCTCTTGGACGTCCTCAGCGTCTCGGTTCTGTTTCAGACGGGGAACTGAACGTTCTGGAGGATCTTCTGACCGAAGCGCCGGATCAGGATGACGAGCTCTACAATCCGGAGACGGAGCGCGACGTCAGCGACAAGAAAGGTACGGAACCGCCTCCCTCGGAGCCTGGACCGTGTTCTGGTTTTGGGATCGGTTCAGTCTGACCTCACATGATGCCACTATAAGCGATGATGTCACAGCAGCGGCTATGACGTCATCAGTCGGTCCTCTCCCTCTCAGGAGTCAAGAGGAAGAGCGAGCGATCAGACAGCCAGGACGTGAAGAGGCTCCGCCCCTCGTCAGGCCACACCCCCTCCAGGTCTTCTGGGAAGCGGGCGCTGAGCTCCAAGAAGGCGTCCAGCCCACGCCGCCATGCCGCTGCCTACCATCATGAGTACTACGAGGAGCGAAAGGGGCGGCGCGGGTCCAGAGAGGGCCCGCGGAGTCGGGGCGCAGAGGACAGCCGGCGCCGGGAGTCGCAGCGCGGCGTGGAGGCTCTGAGCCGGGTAACGCCCCTCGCCTTGAGCGCGCCGCCTGCCGCTCGCACCACCGCTCACTTCCTGTTTGTGTTTAGAAGCTGCGAGGTGACGAGAGGCGAGTGAGCCCCTCCCCTCATGGTGAAGACAACCAATCAGAGGAGGAGGCTGAGTACAGCTCAGAGCCGGCGTCAGGAAGCTCCTCCCCCGCCGCCTCGCACGGCGACGACGAGGAGGAAGAGGAGGAAGACAATCAGGAGGAAGAGGGGGAGGAGGGCATGGAGGAGGAAGAGGAGGAGGAGGAGGAGGGAGAGAAGGAGGATGAAGATGAGGAGGAGGATGAATACGATGAGCGTCATGGCGACGGGAATGACTATGACACGCGCAGTGAGGCCGGCGACTCTCGCTCCGCCTCCTCCGTCAGTTTCTCTGACGGAGAATCTGGACGCTCAGGCTCCGCCTCCGAAGCTTCAGGTAACCGTGGCAACGACCTGGTTCACCTCAGCAGCTGAAATCAGTGCTGTGCTTTTATTCTGAAATCAGTGCTGTGCTTTTATTCTGAAAGGGTCGGAGAAGAAGCGAGAGAAGCTGTCGTCGTCGGTTCGAGCTGTTCGGAAAGGAATGGAGAGTAAGAACTTTCCCGACCCTGCGGTACCGACCCTGCGGTACCGACCCTGCGGTACCGACCCGTCCCGCTGACTGAACGCCTCTGTCGTTGCAGATCCCACCAGCAAGCTGCGCTACATCCTGCGGGAAGCCCGCTTCTTCCTCATCAAGAGCAACAACCACGAGAACGTTTCCCTGGCCAAGGCCAAGGTCGGTCCACGGCTCCCTCTGCTGGCGGCGCTGTCGCCGCCGTGCACTAACGTTGACTACTGTGCTCTGTCTCTATGGCGATCGTGTCTTGCCTTCAGGGCGTCTGGTCCACGCTGCCGGTCAACGAGAAGAAACTGAACGCCGCCTTCCAGTCGGCGCGCAGCGTCATCCTCGTCTTCTCCGTCAGGGAGAGCGGCAAGTTCCAAGGTACCTTCATCTGCTTCCTGATTCCTCCTCATCTCTATGACTTCCTGTTTCCATGGCTCTGACTTCCTGTTTCCTGCAGGATTCGCTCGCCTGTCGTCAGAGTCGCATCATGACGGTTCTCCGATCCACTGGGTTCTACCTGCCGGGATGAACGCCAAGATGCTGGGCGGAGTCTTCAAGATCGACTGGCTCTGCAGGTCAGCTGGTTCTGGAACCAGGACCGACCCGGTTCTGGTCAGACCTGGTTCTGACAGCCCTGTGTTGCAGGAGGGAGCTGCCCTTCATCAAGACGGCTCACCTGTTCAACCCCTGGAACGACAACAAACCCGTGAAGATCGGACGGGACGGCCAGGTGAGCGCCTCCAGGTCAAGGTTCCGGCTCCGGACCCGGTCCCAGTTCTCCAACCGTGCGCTCTGTTGCAGGAGATCCAGCCGAAGGTGGGTGCCCAGCTGTGCGCCCTGTTCCCATTGGACGAGAGCGTGGACGTGCACCACGTGGCGCGGCGCGTGCGTCAGAAGGGCCAGACGCCGTCAGAGCTGCGTCCACGCGGCCGCCCGCCGCAGCGCGAGCCGGGAAGGTTAGCCAATCACCGAGCTCCTCCCCCTGCTTCCTGTTCTGCCGCCGCATCACGGCGCCACCTGCTGCCGGACCACGGACACGGCGCCGCTCTGTTGTTGTGCCGTTCTGGTTGAAGCTTTGAGTCAGGCAGGAAGTAGTTCCCCGGCGGCGTGATGAGGTCACCAGATTGAGGAGTTGATGCGTGATTGGAGCGCCGCCTGCTGATGATGGCGGCAGCAGAGCGGCGCAAGATGGAATTTCTCTCATGATGAAATTTTGTCTTTGCAGGAAGTTGTTTGGCGGGTAGTCGGACTGTGGCTGACCTTTCAGAATAAAAGGACGATGGACTGATGGGGGGAGGGGGGTGGAACTGTTTCTGGCTTTGAGCAGGTGGGCGTGGCTGGGGGCGGGGCTTCCTGGCTTTCTGTGAGGTAAATCACAGAAACGAAGGACTTTTGGACTGACAGCAGGCCCCCCCCCCACCTGAAGGACAGTTTTGTCCCCCCTCCCCCCTGCTGGGGCAGACTGTGGGGGCAGGGGGGCCGATGGACTCATCTGGCGCCGGGGGGAGGAGCCGACGGACGCCGGAACGCCCTGATTGGTTGCTTTTGTTCAGGACTGTTGGTATGGAGGGGGCGGGGCTTGGGCTGAAAGGGGCGGGGCTTTCGGTGTTGATTAACAGGACTGCGCCATCATCATCACCATCACCCTTTCAAAATAAGAGGGTCTGTAATGGACGTGATGAGGAACTGTTTGTTAGTTTTCCCTAACGGCTCCAGCAGCGGTATGTCGCCCTCCAGAGGCTTCTTCTGTTTCCTTCCTGTGTGAGTGAGAGTGTGACTAGAGCCAGGGTCAGAACCAGAACCCACCCGACCCGCAGGACCGCCACTGGGAGGACGCTAACCTGAGCGCAGGTCTGTGGACCGGGTAACTGTCGCCATGGTGACAGGATCAGAGCGGCAGCAGGTAACGTACCAGGGTTCACCACCGTGACGACAGCAGCAGCACCTGGCTGCTCTGACCCCGCCTCCCCGGTCAGGCGCCTGCAGACGACGCTCAGGGAATACTGTACCTGATCGATGTGTGTGAGGCTGAGTGTGTGTGTGTGGTTTTGTCCGCGTGTGTGTGTCTTAATTGTGGACTTGTTCACGTAGGCGTCGACCTGAAGAGTATGACCTTCACGGCAGGAAGCGACCGCGAGCCGACGGCCCGCCCGACTTCAACCAGCGGCCAGGTGCAGATCACCTGTTCACATGTCTGCTAGCATGCTAGTTTAGCTTGCTATCTAAATTGCTCAGCCTCTTCACCTGTTAGCTTCGCGGGGTAACGTTTACCTGTCATTAACTGTAACTCATCACCAGGGTTCATCCCGGACCTACGGAGCCAGCCGGTGGACAGGTGAGACTCACCTGGCAGTGGGCGGGGCCTCAGTTTCAGGTAGAAAGTAAGACGTAATGTTTCTTTTTGCAGAAGATTCTCCAGCGTGAGACGAGACGTCTTCCTGAACGGGGTGAGTCTGGGGGCATGGCCTCTGTGATGTGATGTCGGTGCGCTCACCTGTGTGACGTCTACCTGTGTTTACCTGTTTCAGTCCTACGACTACATGAGGGACTACCACCACAACGTGGGGCCCCCGGCTCCCTGGCAGACTCTGGTATGGTTCTGATTGGATCAGGCATGCTAGCTTGCTGAGCTACCTCACCTGGCAGCTGCACCTGGAGGCGGGGCCAGGGCTGTTCTCTGTTCTGATTCAAAGCTTTACTGGTTAAATTCGACCAATCGGAGAGGAGTTAAACTAGAGCGTTCTGATTGGTTGCTGGTTCCCATGAACCCGCCCGCGACCAGCTGACCCTTCCTGTTTGTGTGGACAGGCGGCGTACCCCGGCGTGGAGCAGCAGCCCCCCCACCACCCGCCCTACTACCACCACAGCCACCCCCCGCCGCCCCCCCACCAGGCCTTCCACCACCACCACCCCTCGCTGCCGCACGAGGCTCCACCCCCTCGCTTCAGAGACAAGCAGCGCGTGCCGCAGCACCGCGCCTTTGCGTCTAGCCCGGTGAGTTCTGATCCGGTTCTAAAGTGATCGGAAACCTTCTGAGTCTGACTTACTTCCCGTTTCCTGTCCTGCAGCACGACTACGACATGCGAGTGGATGACTTCCTGCGGCGCACGCAAGCGGTGGTGAGCAGCCGGCGTGAGCGCGAGCGGCAGCGAGAGCGAGAGCGTGGCGGGCCGCGGCGCGAGCGAGAGCGGGCGAGGGACAGAGACAGGGAGAGAGAGAGGGACAAGGAGAGGGGGCGGTACCGCAGGTGATCACACGGAACTGACCGCTCTTATTTTGACAGTCTGACTTCCCCTTCATTTTCAAATTATGTATAAATAGCTGCAGGATGACATCATCAATGTTCACGTCTGTTTCTTCAATAAAGTTTCTTTGGTCAAACTTTTATTTTGATAGTCCGTAAAATCTTTTCTATGGTGACTTCATTTCCCAGAATGCTCTGTCAGTCTGTAGGCTGGGTGCCAACAGGAGGGCGGGGTCTTCCCAGGGTCACATGACACAAACAATGATTTTATTGTGAAAGGCTGGATGTTTCCTGTTGGATCCTTCATATTAAAGGTTTTTTAATGTTCCACATGAAACCTGCCTGTTTTGTCACTTCCTGTTTGATTTCCTGCTGTCTGATTGGTTGTCATCCTGCTGATTGGAGGCTCAGAGGGGGCGGAGCCTGAGACTCCTTCCTGCTAAATGATGTGGATGATCCTGATCAGTACCACCTCAGCGGACTTCAGTCCAGAATTGTAGACCCGGCAGAATCAGAACAACCGACCCACATTCAGTGGGAACTCAGAACCTTTTGGACCCGGTTCTTATATTGCTGCTCAGAAGAAACATGAAACCAAATAAAGTTTCTGGGAGTATGAATAATTTTGGGCTTTGCAAGCTGTTAGAAAAGCTGGACCAGGTCAGAGGTACAGAACCTCAGTGGTTCTGAAGGGTGACAGGTCGTGTTTCTGAACGACCCTACTGGAACTGGATGACTGGGATTGGTCGGTTCCGCTCCTTTGAAACAGAAGCTGGATTTAGGTGGTTCCGTTAGGTTAAAACTGGACCCAGCAGGTTCTGTTCGGTTCGAAACCCAGATCCTGCTGCAGGTTCTTTATGTTAACCATTTGAACGGGTTAGTGACATCATCGCGGCTATGTTCGCAGCTCTGAGGTTCTGATCCGGTCAGCATCATTCAGAACCAGCTGGGGCTTTTGCTTTGAAAGGACCGGAAAGGACTCCGAAGTAGTGATGGGATTTTCGGCTCCTTTTCGAGATGCGGCTCTAATGGCTCTTCTTACTGTGCAGAGCCGGCTCTTCCGGCTCCCAAACGGCTCCCCATATATATTTTTGACATTATTAATTATTAGCTTAAACCTAATTTTATAATATTTTGTTTCATTATTGACATTGTTAAGCACTTATGATGAGTAAAAATGCCCCA
>CAEGAG010267985.1:0-10651 GCA_903067065.1 Brachyrhaphis terrabensis | reverse complement strand
ATTGTTTCTTATGGTAATATGTACAATAATATGTCCATTTTGTTTTTCTGTCTGTTTTTTGACCACAACATAGAATGGAGTCTATGTTTGTAAAAGTTGTATTTAGTACACATCTTCAACGATATATCTAAAGCATTTGGTATGGTATTGCTGAATCTTAGTTAAGCATTTGACAAAGTTAATCTGAAAAATACTGACAGAATTGTTTTAGATATTAAGGTATTAAATTTGTTCAGATTTTATTTGGAAGACCAGTACTAGTTTGAACATACATTTTGTTATGTACTCAGAGATTCACACAAATTCTGTTGGTTTTAGCTTTGCTCCTTTATTATATTCCTGGCTAATTGTATGAAATATTGTGCCATTTTATGGTTTTGCTCTTTATATGTTATCTCAAGTATAACAACCAGATATAGCCTCTTTTAGTGAGGAATTTGTGGTACTACTGTACTTTAGTTTCTGCAACATGACTGTTCATGTTCTTCGTGGCCAGAAATATTTCCAAAAACCTAAATTTGTCTCTCTTGTCAGAAAGAGAAAAGTGAAGTGTCCTTCCTCTGTCATGTTATGACAACATAAAGTTTTCCAATTTTGAAATTGTAATTTCTTAAAACGCATGCCTTGCTAACTGTGATAAAAAGCCAAGTTTTTTTGGGCGTGGGGGGGGGGCAGCATATTTTGCATCTTTTCTAATCCAGAACGTACCGATTGCCACAATTCTGTGGACGATCTGCCTTAGCTGGGAGGTGGAAGCCCTCTGAGCTCCACAGTGTTTAGATGCTTGACCTCAGAAATGTTGATTACTCTGGGACTCCACAACAGTGATGTCAGATATGAGGCCANCCAGGCAGCTGCTGAGCAGTCTAAAGAAAAAGGGGGTTCCCTTGGAGACCAAGGCCAGAATAACAGTGTTTGCTAGGTTGGAGGGTGATGTAAGAGAGCTGTAAGAGCTTAGTGTGTGCTCACAAGCATATACATGCTGACCCGCATAGTCTGGGCTGCACTCTCCCTTCAATCATTGCAGCAAAAATAAAACTGCAGTGTAAAGTTTAGAGTTTAGCTCCACATTTTAGTTTTTTTTGGCTGGTTCTGAAATTCCAGGAATGTCCTTTTTGATCGGCTTTAGAGTGGTGTTTTATGCTTCGACAAAAGTGAGAAACCTTATCCTGTTGGCTGATTTTATCCACGAGAATGCGTTACAATGTTTGCAGGTTTGTTTTACACAGTCTTGTCACTCAGTACGTGTGGCTGCTGAGCAACAAGCACAGGAGGAGCACTATTTACTATTTGATCTTCAATAAGCAGGGCTGTCACATTGCCCACTTGTGTGGAGAACTGGGCTGGCAATCAGTGGGCACCTCCAGCCCGGCAACATGCTGTGCAGAGGGCCGAAGCAGATGGACCATCTGGTGACTGGCAGCAGAAGGACAGAGGCTTGCTTGTGTGGGGGTGTGTGGGGGTGTGTGTGTGTGTGTGTGTGTGTGCATGGCATCGACAGACTGGGCGTCATGGTGTTTGGAAGACCACCTGTCACGTTCTTCGTCTCTTTCATGCGTGGTCAGTGGCAGCAGACAAACAAGCACAGGCTAATTCAGATATTCGCAATGAAGATATCAGATTTTCTTTTCTTTTCGCACTGTGAAACTTGTCATCAGGTGATGTCTTACTTTTCTTTATTATCTTCACTTTGAATCCTGAATTAATTTTGGCCAGTCAAGTGTCATTTCTCATACAATGTTTATGCTTGTAAATTTTTTAGCATTTAAGACGTTTAGCCTCTGTGTTTCATCTGTAAATTTCTCTCGTGCCCGTTTTTCTTGTGGTTGTGAAAAGTTTTCTCGCTAATCCAAGAAGAGAAAGGAGAACCATTTTTCTGCCATGAGTGTTAGGGACAAGTGGTATTTTCTGTACACAGACTTAGAGGATTCAAAACACTTGAGAAAACCAGCCTATTTTCAGAAGCTGAACATGCCCATACAAAGTGAAGTACCACTTACCTTTTAGTCATATTTACCAGATAATATGTCTCTTATCTGTGTGATATGAATTTATGTGTGGTGCATAAACAATTTTGCATGAAAGTTTAGTGTAAAATGGCCAAAACTGTACAAGTATGGCAAGGAGGTCAAATGTCTGCTTCATACGAGTTCACAGAAATGATTGCTCCATACACTGAAAGCCAGAAAACAAACTTGATTTGTTCAAGGCAAACAAGACAAAACGTTTAAATGCAAAAGTAAGTCGATATTGAAATTATTCGTATCCCTAGAAAGGGTGCAAAAACACATTTTGAGTGATACCTGCCAATTCTACTTGTATGTAGCACAAAACATGGGAACATCACATATTTGACTTGTATTTAGTATCCTGCTATATCTTACCAAAACAATTAAGATTAGTTGTTTATATATATCCCACAGTTGGCAGTTTTTCTAACGAGATGCCAGAGAATCTGGAGGAGTGGCCAAAGGATGGAATAACACATGGCGGTTCTCCCCCACCTGTTGCTCTGCATCTGAAATTAGACTAGTTTACTCTACTAGTGTCTGAACAAAATAAAAATGCAGCTGTTTGGAAATATATACATCTGTGAACAGTCACGATGAAAACATGAACAATCACGGATCAAAATCAAAATCAAGCTCAATGGGACAAATTGTAGAAGAAGCATTGAAGGGAAATGAGAATCTAGTGGAACTGCATAGGAAGATAATGGGCTAGATAGAGTAAATCCAGTATAACAAGCTGATATTTGCTGGTTATTTAGCCAAACTACTCAGGTAGGAGGACACTCTGTTTCTGTCTCTGAATTGGACTGGATGTTAAAAAATTGGGCATTAAACATTCATGCAGCAACTTAACTTATTTTACCCAAGGGGCCCTGACACTGTGTTTGAAACCACACACAAACACAGTGTGTAATCCTGTGTGTTTTTAAAAATACAGCTACCTCTCTGGGCTTTGTCCACCAAACCGGTTCCACAGCTTACCTGCTGCTCGAGTTTACTAAGCACCAGTTCTTTCTGTGTAAAGTTTGGCCATAGCACCAAAAACTGGAGATATCCCAGACAATCCCAGATGCTGATTTGCTAAAGGAAAAAGCATCTTATATTAGGAGCTTTGGGCGGGATCATTGGGAGGAGCAGCCAATTGAAACCTTGTGAATGACATATTTTAAAATTTCAAAGTTTAGTTTGAATATTTTTGTCAAACTAAACATTTTAAAAACTATAAAACACAATACTACAAAAATGTTGGTTTTGTCACAATGACGTGGTTCTGACTTGACTCTCGGGTGGTGGAAAAACAAACCAGTTCTTTCTCAGAACCGGTTAAGAACTGGTTCCAACACCAGCACTGATTAGGAACCGGAACCTCTCTGGTGGGGAGGTGGGGGGGGGGGACAAAAAACACCAGCAGCTCAGATCTAAAATTCTCATTTTGACTTAATTTAAAGAACCTCTGGCCTTTTTCATTGTAAAGTTAGCGCTGACATAAGCAGATGTATTGCCTAGTAATAGCTTTAAAGATTAAATTTTCTCAGTATTTGTTCCTGGCCTCACATATGACCTCATGAATGCAAATTAAAAATATATTTAGATTGGTGTTAGGTCTAAACTTACTCTATTTACTGTACACGAGTATGCAGGAAGCTTTGTTAAGGTAATTGACCTTAAAACTTGATAGACACTGTAGTGGATAACATATGAGCTCATAACCACTTTGTTGCACTGTGGAGCAGCTGCTTTTTTTTTTCTAAATTTCCTGTTCCCCTTTTCTATTTCTGCTCTTAAATAACAAACAAATATGTTCCTCAGCATTTGAGTAAATTTTATCTATGAGACCTCGCATAGGGCACAGTCATTGTCTCCAAGAATAGTAGGCATTTTAGTAAATCTTTTGCTATAACATGTATGAAAGGTATTTGGGTCAAGTAGGGCAGAATGTCAATGATTCACCGTTCTTCCTTTGTCATAAACGAAAAGCATTGTCTTCAGAGGTAGATAATTCTTCCTATATGTTATGTTCCTTTTTTGGTATGTGTCACCCAATGAGCGCAAAGCGCTGATTTTATTCTTTGAAAGCTTATACCCTTAACCTGAGGCAGGTTTTTCTCCTGTACTCCCAAAGGCTGCATCATGGGATTTAGGCGGTATGTGGCTCTATCATTACACAGAAGGAATTCCCTCAGTGAGACTCTCTTGCAGTTTTGATAGAGGCAATAAAGATACTTGCCTTACCAGCCAGCATCAAACGCAGCTCTTGGCCGCTGTGTTGTTGTTTTTTCATAAAAGGATATGCCAATCTCAGGAGAGCAGGTTAGAGAAAAGATTAAATAAATAACACCAGCGTTGAGAGCGATTTAGGAAATAAAACCTTTGTGTTGGTACCACCACCTGCATCCTGTTTAGTCATTGTTTTTGTGTAATCACAGAAATACTATGCAGCTAGCTTAAGGAGAAATGACCCAGTTCACGGATGTTGAAAACCTGTTTTTTTTTTCTTTGTCTCAGGGTGAAGTCTTCGTTTTCAGAGAGAAGTTGAGCTCTATGCTCAAGTTCAACAGGGCCACTTCCTGATGATGACAGTAAACATGGGTAAGTTGCTTTTGAAAGCAGGTTGCTCTATGTGCGTTCATATAGCAACTTCTACTTCCACACATCCTCTACACTTCCTCTGGCAGGAACAGTACAGATAGGAGCAATTCAAAAAAGAGCAAAGTTATATTTAAAAAAAGGGATGTGAGATAAGTAACATTATCATTTGGAAATGTTGGATTTATACCTTTATTCATCTTTAAACCAGCCACATCTGAAGATTAATGAACTTGCTGAAGATTTCTGAAAAATAGCAATCAGCAATTAAAGTATTTGCTTCAGAGCTGTTTCTGTTATGATCCTAAACAAGTATTGCTTTCTTTCCGCTACAGATGACGGTCTCCAGAATGGACCTGGACAGCACAGGAACACACAAGGTAATGAAGGACTAATGCCTAAATTAGAGAAATGTGGGAAATTTACTTTTTTATTATCATGGCACATAATATAAATCTGAACATCTAATAAGAGCTAACATATAATAAGCCGTTAAAGGAAGAGAGAATTAAAAGGGGAACTATAATGATGCATTCCTGCTCATCTTTTAGAGTCATTACCTGATCTAAAACACATTAAAACAAATAAAAAATCTTCATTTCCATGTGCTCTGATGAAATATCCTTCCCTTTTTTATTATTATTTTATTGCAATATGCATTCCTGGAAGCACAAATGACTGTGTGTGATTACATAAAGACATTATGTAACAACATGGTGCTCCTTGCCATTGCAAGGAATTACTTCCGGTAACAGGTCTTTGTTGAGCATAGCTACAGGAGCAGAGGAAGCTAAGTAGCAGTTTTATGCATCCACCTAACTGTATGCATAATATCTAATTACATCAATATAAAAAAATGTCATGCAATATGTAGCTTTCGTCAACTTATTGATCAAAAACTGGACTTTTGGGACGAGCCTTGTGCAAACATTACTTGCACAGCTATTGTTACACACCTACAATTTCCAGCATGACATCAGAGCTATTACTTCTAGTGAAAGATTAACTCTAAACGCTTAAACATTACATCCATTAGGTCTTAAATTGACTGTGCTTCATTTTTCGGTAAGCTGAGCAGAGACTGGTGTTTACAGTGGGTCTTGCTGGCGTGTGTGTGCATCTGAGCGTGTGTTGTGCGTCAGAGATTAGACCTGGCTGCTGCAGGGGAGTGAGGACACATTTTGGCTCCGGCTGCTAATCCCGCCGGATGCCTTTGCCATGATGTGTCTCTCGGCTCAAGGAAATCCCCTCAATGTCTTTCCAGGCAGTTTGCCTCACTCTTCACAGCCTTCCTGGTCTGTGCACAGCACTGATTTGCAAGTAGTAATAATCGTCTCTTAAAACAGAGGCTGTTCTCCAAACAAACTTAAGGTAAAAATGCGAGCCTGCATGTTTGGTTTGCTTGAGCAGCAGTTGCAAGCAGACACCTCCTTTTATGGTGACTGTCTTGGACAGCAGTGTCTGCCACTTTCACGGTTTCCACCTTAATCCTGAGAAAAGGGGAGGGGAAAAAAAAAAGATGCAGTGATGATGCAATGTCCTGTAATCAGTCTCTATTGTGCAACTTTGCTCACTCTCCCCGGCTTCCTGGAATTCCCCCTGTTCTTTTGTGGATCACATTCTACCCAAGACTGAAGGGGGGAACTCAGGAAACAAACTTCAGGTATCCCAAACTGTTCTGCACATCGGATCCAAATCCTTGGTCACACTCGCTCTGCTTCAGGAGTTTTTTCGCAGGCAGTTTCTGAGTCACTGACAGTGTTGGTGTGGCTTCCCACCGCGCTGGCGGTTAGCCTTGGCTGGCCTCTACCTTGGCGAGTGGCCGTGAATCAGGCCCGAGTGAGGTAATAATTTCATTTATAGGCCGGCTCTGTTCACCACCACGCATTTCTCACACATCGACTGCCCCCTGCACCCGTCAGCCTCCTTCTCTCCCCACGCTGCTATTATCCACAGGCAACAAACCAAGCCTCCTACACAGAAACACACAATCATATACTCTTGTGGGACTGTGTTTGTTTTGTATCCTTGACGGCGAGGGCTTCGGGTAGTCTAGAGCTCTGGGCCTGTGCAGGCTCAACAAATCACTAGAGAGACTTTGATAGGTTTTCTGTTAAAAAATGTTTTCTTTAATGTACATAAGACATATTCATACAATATATTGATAAATGATGCGGCCCATCATTATGAAAAATGCTTCATAAAAGAATAGGCACAATAAAATCTGTCTTGTACAGTTCCCTCCAAAATTACGGTAATAACGACACTTTTTCTCATTTTGACACTTTAAAATCCACAAATAGCCCAGTCATGATGAATATGTTACTCCACATGTTTTACAAATAATTTAAAAAGTATTCTTATTCAGCTCCCCAAGTTAGTCTTTAGAATACCTATTGCTGCATTTACAGATTTTGAAGAACTTCCCTGCCACCTTTTTACATCTGGAATTGTTTTTTTTTTATGTTTGCTTATTAGTCTTTTCCAAAGAGCTTTGAAAATACATTTTCAACTCGTGGTGCACATTTTGAATTAGATTTTGCTCTGGACTTTGACTGGGCCATTTTGAAACATGATTTTATCTAAAGCAGATCTCTGGTTAGACTTCAACCGGAGGGAAGTAGTGATAGGTTAAGGTCTTAAAGCGTATTTTATTGCTTTGTTGTGTATTTTTCTACTGACAGAAGCCATTCATTCTAGAAAAAAGATGGCACCTATAATATTTGTTCTGCAATTAGAGTGGCAAGGGGAAGAGAAAAAAAACAGTTTTTCCTTGAGTCAGTCAGAAATCCATGAATTTCCTGTGTGGAGTAATAAACCAGGTTTGCCTGCTTGCGCTCAGAGCAGTGATTCAGTTCCTTCCTGTTCGGACAGACCGGACCGAACTGTTAGTCATTCACCTCTGTTGACGCCACAGATTATAATAACTGCCTCTGCCTTCTGTGTTTGTATCAAGAATAAAGTTTCGGCATTTTTGCTTGCAGAAGTATGGGGCTTATTTACGTGTGTGATCACCTTTTTTTCTTTCAGGGAGGAAGGTGATTTTTCTGTGTCAAAATTGGAATTGTTTTATTTTTTTTCTCCCTGTTTATAGGGGAAAAAAAACTGGGCAACTTTTCAGCAAGACGGGAAAAGCATATTATTCCAACTTTGTTATTTTTAGTGCCCTGACTTAATAAAGCCACAAGTATTTGACTGGGTAATTACACCATATTTTGCCGGATTTATCACCATTTGTTCTAAGAATACCAGTCCACCCCCTTGCACTGTTTCCACTATTTGCACTGGAGCTGAGATATGGTGGGTGTAACTTTTCTTATCGCTCTGCATTATTTAGTTTGTCTCTAAGTGAAGGGAGTGTGCTGTGCAGCAGAGAGCCGTGGGTCGTTTCGTACCTCACTCCAGCTGCTATGTGGGGATAGGGACAGAAAAAAATAAATAATGATATACCATTTCTATGTGTTTGGCTGAGGGGGACCGATGCCTTTTAATGTTAGCTACCCAGCCTCAAAGATTTATAGATCAGGGTTGAAAGGTTAGAGTTTCCTAGAGAGCAACTAGGCCATTTTCTTGATAAATCTGGATTGAGTGAAACTCTGCTGAGTGGATTTTGACCTACAAACGAAACAGGACACAATTCAGTGACATAGATCCAAGCATTTCTTGTAAGACTTTCCTCCTGCAGTAAGAATTAATTTGAACTCAATTAATCACTGGGAAAAGAGACTCCTGCATTAATATTCATATTTGTATACAATAAAAAAAAAAATTGCAACTAGTTTTCACTCCTGCTTTCAGTTCTTTGAGATCAAGGTTGGAGCTTACAGAGAAAAACATCTTTAAGCACTAGTCTTTACACTATCTTCGTTGTCCAAAGTCCTGGATGTTCTTTTATGCTCTCTTCTCTTCAGCTCACCCCACTGGTTTTCTTTAGGACTTATGTCTAGGAACCAAATTGGCCCAAGGAGAATTTTCATTTCCTCTTAATATCATCAGGTCAGAGCAAACAGACTTGCCGTGCGATTTATGTTCTCCCTTTAAACCATTTTTTCAACCAATAACACACTAACACTAATTATTAGCGGATTTTTACAGATAAAGCTATTTTGGAAAAAGTTCAGGATGCAATTAATCAATGCTACAAGTAAAATTTTATTTCTATTTAAAAAGTAATTTCAGTATTTCTGCTGTGTAATTGATGGGGCTTTAACTCAGTTTCTATCTTTTAAAAACAAGAAAGATTTTTGCCACACTTTTTTTTCATGAATCTATTTACAGTGTTTGTTTTTTTGGTAACCTTCTCCGTTTATTTGTAATTGTAACAGCAGAAGCATTACAAAATTCTAAATACAGTATTTGTTTTGCAAGTTCTTCAAAGGCACTCAGAATACATTTTCAGTTTCTGCGTGTGTGAAGCTCGGGGTGTGAGTTCACAGAGGCATTCACTTCTATTCAGTCACTGCTGGCTGCTTTTAGTCCGTCTGAGATGTGAGCAGAGAAAGTCACACTGATGCATCAGTAACATCATCCCTGTTAAAGGGTGTCCCCCTGACCTCGGGGTGAACCCGGCGGACAGACCTGCTGCCAGCGGACAGCCGGCCGCATGGATGGAGCGGGATCAACAAAATATCTGCTCCCATCTGCTGCCTGCGTTAGCCGGCCTCCAGACGTCCCCAGTGGTCTTCCACGCTGAGACACTCTTCAAGAGTGTTTCTTCATCTGAAAGAATGTGGCCTTTCCTGCAGGTGCTGTTTGCCTCACACACCTGGCCTGGTTTCTGCGTGGGAAAAAATTGTGTGTGCATTTTAGCCATGAATGTGCTCGTCACTTATTCATCCAGCAGGCAGGCTTGAGTGGAGGTCAACCACCTCTTCTTTTTACCTTAGACTTGGCTCGGATAATCGCTTCCATTAACTCCTCTTGATATGGTAATGCCTGACACGCTCGTCTGCATGATTATCTCCTTTACATGAGGGAGCGTGTGTGTTTTTTTTGGCATAAGAGAGATGTCGGGAACAGAAATTTTGTCCCATTTTACTTTCAGTGTAAATAATGTTCTCTTTCAATTTTAAGCTTTCACCCTGAAAATTTGCCTGGAAAAAGTTGCTGCTATTCAGAAAGGGAAAAAGTCAGAACCTAACGGCCTTGTGCAACAAAAACTCATGCAATAGATATACTCTTTGCATTATTAAACATTATTGATTCATCAATAGCAGCGCTGAAAGCACCCAGTTACTAAAGATCCCTCTGTTTGAGTGCAAACGATTGAGATGCATGCGTGAGTTAAAAAAAATAAATAAATTAGCGAACAACCACTGGAATTTTCCCACTAGTGGAAACTCGACAGATGGTGAAAGAACAGGAAGTAGCAGCCCAGGTGTTGCCTCATAAGTGTGGTTTGAGGCAACACAAGCTGCAGCTTTAACTACATGACAGTCATCAAATCGAACTGTTAAAAAAGCCTCCATGTGGAACTAATAAAACTTAAGTTGTGTCTGTTTCTTTCTCTCGTTTTTTAAATGTTTTTTTTATGTGTCTTCTGGCTGCAGATGACGAGGAGGCGCTCAACTCCATCATGCAGGACCTGGCCGCTTTGGGTCGCTACTCCAGCCACAAGCACAAAAACAGAACCTTACTCTACAAACAGGTACACATCACATCTGAATGCATTCATATCTCATCTGCTACTGCAGCTATAATATTCATATCGTCCAGAATGTCTGACTGGCTTAAATATAATTATGTCCAAATGCAGCTTCTCTTGTTACAAAACTGACTCGGAAGTCATGGAAAATACTAATTTTCATATAAAAACTTTAGATTTTACAGATGACTTTCTATAATTGCAACAAAGTATTATAGAAACCAGTTCAGTTTATAAATAATGTTCACATATTAACTGAATTTTACAAAAATTGATTTTAGCTAATAAAGCTCACAGCTGATGGTTTAGTGTTTTATTCCTCTAATATTATATCATTCAAACATAAATATTTCTTGAAAATATATATATTTTTTTACATTGATTCATAATTTTAAAAGCTTTTAAATAT
>CAEGAG010267984.1:0-113477 GCA_903067065.1 Brachyrhaphis terrabensis | reverse complement strand
AGGTATATTATTAAAACTTTAAAAACTTTTCCTCTGTACCGTCTGTATGTAGGCACATGCGGCTTATAGACCGGTGCAGCTTATGTATGTACAAAAGGGGTTTTCCCTTTAAAATATGCTGGGTGCGGCTTATAATCAGGTGCACTCTATAGTCCGGAAATTACAGTAATCATGTAGTCCCTAAAGGCAATTTGCAGTGGTCTTCAAAATAATAATGAAATAAATTAGTGAATGATTTAATATGTCAATATGATACTACTGGCTTAGCAGATTTTCCAACATTTCAGCAAACTTTTATAGCATTGTTAAAAAAAAAAAAAGATTCAGTTTCTCTTTCAGCGTCATCCCCATTGCTTTATTCCGATATGTTTTATTAAAGGTTATTTTGAGATCTGTTTGTAGAATTCACCAAATACATTTTTCTTATGAAAGACATGATGAAGACAGCAGCATAAATAAACAGCTTCCTACTACGAATTTTATGAAAAGGCTCTCTCACCAACTGTTCCGGATGGTGACGGTAGGCGGATTATTTTTGTGTTGCAGAAAGTGGCAGAGGGATGAGCATTCTCCTAGCAGAGAGAGAAGAAGAAGCGATTCCAATAAATACCGGAAAATTGTGCTACAAAAACTGTGGCAGAACAAAAAACTAAGTCTATGCCCTCGCCCACATGATAGTTGCCTTAAACTCAGCCAAAATGGAAATTAGATAAACATTTGAAGCCTAAAAAACACAAGAACAAAAAGTAATCTTTTCTTTCCTTGGCTTTTTATACTGGAACTAATTGCAAAAAAAAAAAAGATGGAGACTCACTTTTATTTTACATAAGAACCAAAGTGTTTGTAGCACTAATTACTTATTGATGCACGTCTGTATTGATTTGGCATACACACAGTTCATTAAAGCCTCGACATTCACTTAAGCTCTTAAACATGCAGAGTCAGGTTTCCATACCTATTAGCAATAATAATATATTATTTGACTGGAAGATGAGCATTCATTAAAAAATAATGTAATTGATTTAATTCCAAGCATAAAAAAGTCCCTGTAGAGCACATACATTGCTTTGCACCACCCATTAATGCTGCTTTTAATTGAAAAATAATAACGGCTTTGAAAATGGGGAAGAGACATTCAAATGATTCCTCATCGACTCGATTCACAGACACTCGAGCTTTCAGGCTGCGGGGTACGAGCGCCGCATCAGATCTGCCATCTGACAGAAGACACAGTCTGAGCTTGTGAAAGCCTCCACAACAGATGGACTGATGAGTGGTGGTCAGGTGTCATGCCCAGACAATCACAATTCTCCTCACACAAGCGCAGACGGTGTAATATGCCTTCTGGTAAAGAGTGCATATATTGTTGATGAGGCATGAATGAAAACACACCGTGTATATAAAAAACCCCAAAAAACATTCAAAACTGTGTATGTAGCATCACCAGACCAACCAGACGACTTGGAAGAGAACCTACATGGTAACTGATTTAGCTTAGATGTAGGCAGAGTGAATGGATGCAATTGGTGGAAGCAGAGGACTCCACTCTTAAGGTTCATCTGCATGTTGTGTAGAAAGGAAAATACCCATATTTGACCCAGTGCAAACATTTAGCACTGGTAAATGTTTCTCTCTGTTTTCACATACCTGCTGTCATCCCAACTTCAGCATTTTTTTTTTCTGAGAAAAAAAATTCCCAGGACCAGTGTTGGTCTGAAGACCACAATATGGGAGACACTTGTTTTAATATATCCAGCAGAAAAGGATTCCAGGCTCTGCATCGAATTGCAGTCGTCATTGCTATTTAAATGCTTGCAATTGTAAGGAAATACCTATACGCCCTATTGGTATAATATTTCAAGCATTTAAATTTTGTCTGCCAGTAATACATGAATAAACTTCAAATGCTTTTTTATGCACACATTTAATATGTATTTTAGTAGCCAATATGCAAAAAGGTGGGGACATTACAATGGTGGGGGAAAATGGACAGTGATTAAGAAAACCGGGTCAATTGCAATTGATCTTATTGTCATTTAAAAAAAAAAAAATTCAATTTCATGCATGTTTCGTGGAGCTCTAGTTGAGAAAGACCAGGCATCTGCTTTGATGAGCTCAAGATGGAGAGGAAAACCAGGTGTGCCTTGTGCAAGTAAAATGAACAGAGTGAAATCAGAAACAGCAATAATTCTAAATAATGCATAAACAGAGAGACACGACAGTAAGTCTCAGAGAATAGAGAAAAGTTTCTCTACGGGGCTCATATCCAGAGACAGCAACCAATGTTGTAAATCTTTAATAAAACTAAGCAAATCTAGGCTTGTATACTTTGAAAACTCTTTTTGGAATTGAATCAGCTAATTGTATTTGTCTGAATTCATAAAATATACAAGCGGTAAAAAATATTCCAAGGACCAAAACCTGAAGGACTCCATCTCTTACTGTGGTGTGTTAGGGTCATTTCATCTTTAACAATGACAATCTGTCAGACAAATATAATCTAAAACAACCTGGTAAAGTTTTTTTTTCCCAGAATGTTCCATACTTTGCAAAATAATATTGTGTTCGACTTCATCAAATGGACAAATGTAAACAAATCCATCATATGGGCTCTTGGAATAGACTGTTCTGTTGTAAATTATCAGTTAACGAGCAATAAACATTTTTAATATTTTTAATGATGAGTGGGATAGACAAATGTTTAAAATCAACTTTTGTTTTTTTTATAGATAAAATGTTTAATTATAAAGCACTTAAAAGCCTGAAGAAACAATCATGTATTCAAGAGAAAATGATCAGATCCTAATTAATTTTGCCAGAAAAATACGTTGGGCTGTAAATTCTTTGTGCTTCGAACAAACAGTGGCCGCTTAGGGGAGAGGAGACAGGAAATCCATCTTACAAATGTCCTATAGCTACTATAGGATTTCTTCCAAAGATTTCTAATTGGTATTCTTCACTGTAAGAGGAGGTTATCTGATACAGCTAGCTACTCATTTTCATGCTTATTTGATCTTGTGGGATTTTCTTTTGAATACCAAAGACTAACAGCATCCTTACCCATTGATTTGGACATGTGTAGCAGCCAAAAACATTTGTGTATTTTACTACAATTTCAATCAAACGACACTAAGACACTATTTAATGTGAGGTGGAACAAAAACATAATATGGTTTTAGGACAATTCTGAAAAGCGTGCCATTTTCTGTTGGTCCAGCACATAAAGTTCCAATATTGTGGTTGCAACATAACAAAATGTCAAAAAGTCTCAGGGATTGAATACTTAAGCTTATTATTTAAACACTATTGTTGAACACATCACAGTTATTCCACCAGACTTTAAACTTGAACACTTTCAATGTATTAACCAGTACATCCAGAAGTGCTAAACAGCAGGATGTCAAGCAGGTTTATGGTGTAATGATGATCTTCAGACTTCTGGTTTGAAGTGCACAGTGCAATCTTCAATACTATAGTAATTCTTCCCTCAATACCATGAGAGGTCTTGAGAGAATTTATTGGTTTTGTCCATCATGAGATGTTTCTTGTAGGCCACATTGGTAATAAGGCACCATCATCTGATATTACATTGCACTGAGTTGATGATTTATTTTTGACTATAGGCAGATTTCAGCTCGTCTCTAAGTTCCATGGCTTTTTGCGCCTTCTCCATGTGGTCCATAATGTTTTTCTGACGTTGTTCCATTTTCTTACAATTAGTCCGTTACTTGACTTGTTTTAGATGTAGACTAAGATTTTGACCAGAATGTCAGCAACAAAGTTAATAGCAAGTTGGTCAAGTGTTTAATGCTTACGTTACGTCTTGTATAAATATAACAACAACTACAGCAAGAATAAAAGACAGTGTCATTACACAGAACATAACACTCCCACAGAGATTGACCGAGGCAGTGATCTTCAGAAAATGAGTTAGTCCCCAAGCATCGAGCCATTCAAGGCAAAGCACAAGCTTCCTCACTATAATTAACAACGAATAACTTGACATGTAAATTACGCACAGAAAGCTTTGCCACACACAAACAAACTAATTCACACATAGGTTGATGCGGGGCTGATTGATGGTGATGATGATGATGAGATGGCACTTGGCAGGTCAAACACACAGATGGTGGACACCTTGCAATGTCATGGGCTCGCTGTGGAGCGTTAGATTTGGATCCGAAGTTCCGACATTCCTGCTGTGTCCTCGGGATTCACGAGTTCAGAGGGAGGAGAGAGGAAAAAAAAAAAGAAAAGCGAACTCTCAGGCCACACAGATGAAAAGAACAGATGTTCTCACCTCTTCCATCACTATCGTGACAACCAAAACGGCCTGAGCAAGAAAGTTTGTTCAAGTCTGGGTGCTGACTGGCAGCGGCAACAATGGCTTGCTGCTATTCCTGCGACTGTGTGAATCGCAGTCATTATCTTTTACACGTGCGCCTTTGAATTCCGGGTCTCAATTTAGCGGTGCTCGGTCTTTGCAGGGATCCTTCGTGCTGGCAGACACCCACCTCATAAACACCAGACTGTTCTACCGCTCTCACTGTATCTTTTAATGGATTGAAATGAGATAAGTCAATGTGCGAATGACATCACCTCCAAAACGGTGTAATCTTTTTTTTTCATTTTGTTTTTAGCGCTAGCGTACGGCGTGTTGTTTTTGCTTTAGTGGGTGCATTTTGTGGAGAAGCAGCATGTGCAAATAATACAGAAAGACAAAGAGAGAGAGAGAGAGAGAGGTTGGGCCTGGCTATGATTGGAATAGCAATGACCTTTGTTGTATTGATTTTGGATAGGGCTGCTCTATGACAAGAACAGGCTTTGTATGTGTGTCCATGTAGCGGTGAAATTTGTGGCTTGGCCTTTTCTTGGGATATAAACATTCCTTCAACAGACATAGCCATTATGCCCCAATTAGAGTGGGCACTGTCACAACAGTAGCTAACAGGGTAAACCTGCATTCATTCTAACCCACTGAACATAGTCGAAGGAAATATGTAGCAATACACAGAAAATCCTCCTACGTAAAGTTTTTTTTTTTCCTAAAATCTTTCATGCAACACATATGCTGTACTATGTGACTTTGTCCTTCACCAACATGAATATCCATCAATCCAAACATCCATTACTCCTCCTCTCCATTCAACATCTATCCACTCAAGAATCCACCCATCTATCATCCACCTTATTAAGCATCCGTCCATCTAAAATAAAATCTAGCCATACACTTACAGCACCATTCACAATTCCTGCCAAACCTTGTAAGGATAAGTAAAAAGAGTTTTAATAAATTTGCCTCCTATTGCAGCAACTTGATCTCAGTACACACACAAAAAAATCACATCTTTATTTTAGGTACATTTATTCAACAGAGCAAAAGTCCCATATTAAGAAATAATAATTGTTACCCTATGGATGAATGTAACATATTTTTCCTTCTCTTAAGTTCATCAGAGTGTGTCAAAACTCTTAAAAAGTAAACCTAAACTCCCTATAGAGACACTTTTTAAACAAGTGCACATTAAAAGTAAGGAAGATTTGCCCTTATTGGCACAAAATTGAAAATTGTTGCAGGATAATAGCTACTGAAATAAACTGGTTTTTTTTATCTACAGTCAGAGTGATAATTAAAAACAACTTGAACACGAACTAAGAAAGATTATTTCGCATTCCCAGCTAATTATTTTTGAGTTAATACTAAAAGGATACTTGCATTTTATGAAAAGCAAAACATCAAAATGCTGCAATATGCACAATAATTATTTGAAATCTTCAACTAAAAGTAATGGTTGTTCATGTTTAACAATATCTATACTAATTACTGGCAATTAAAAATGAACTCAATTGATGGATAATATTATGCTTTTGTTTTGAAGGTTACTGTAAATTAGTGTCAATCTTTGGTATTTTGACTCTGCAGTCAACATTGTCCAACAGATAAACTTTTTGCGCCTCTCCAATGAAACTTCTTGGGATTTACAAAACGGAGAGTCCTACAAGTAAAATATGTAAAATTGGGATCATGCTGGTAAAAGTTGTGGCTTTTCTACGAAATTTACATCATGAGCGAAAAAAAAAAAAAAAAAAAAGTAAAAGGGAAAGGAAAGATCCCGGGGGTTTGACTGCTAATTAGTTTGATTCACCAGGCACGCTTTTAGCGCTCCGGCTTATTATTATTTCCTATCTCATGTTGGTGTCCACTCTTTGAGGTTCTGATTAGAGTACTATCTGAGGAGAAAAAGAGCCAGTGAGAAGGCAGCCCTGAAGTCAACAAAGAAGAAAAAAAGTTGTTTTCTTTCTTCCATGTTGTAAAGGGGTTTTAGAAATCAGAGCAGCTTGAAATTAACTTTAACACAGAAGGAAAAAAAAAAGTGAGCTCACATGAAAGGGGTAAACAAAGTTTGCCAGCAGAGCCTCCAGAGGAGCAGAATGTTGCAGTAGAGTAATCATTGAGGGACTTTCCCAACAGACATTGCTCTCAAGTAAAGAGTGGCAGCAATAAATGTTAATAAATACATTTAAGAGGAGAAAGCAAAGCAGTGTAAGCTAAAAGTGCTGTAATGGAATCCATATAGCTTTCTAGTGATTTCACATATTTGCTTCAATCTGTTAATGGCTTAAAGGGGGCTGGTTCAAAATCAGGCACCAAAATAAAAAGAAGGGAATTCATCTTAGGGCAGTTTAGTGGGCAATCACAGGGCCAGCCCAAAGATACAAAGCAAAGACAAAACCATATCCAGGCACTCTTGAGTAAGACCCATTTTAAGTCGCCAAAAAGTCTAAAGATTAAAGTTAAACTGAGGTTTATTTTGGTCCATATCAAAAATCTTAGGAGCTGGTTGTGCCAGAATGTATTGATAAAACCCATAAAACTGTTGAAATAAATAAATAAGTAGATGTTTGTTTCAGCATTCAATAAGTGTTCCTCAAAATTAAATAATTGCTGATCAGTCCCTCCAGGATTTTGTGATTGTTTTTGTGGTTTTTGCAACCAAAATCACAGATTTTGTGGTGCTTATTTAGAAATGCTTATAAGGAACTTTTATGATATTTGCGCAAATGTATGATGTTAAATGTGATGTTTTATTACTCACCTTATTAGTCACGGACTATAACTTGACATCAAGTAAGGCTAAGGCAGCAGTCACTTAAACCCAATGTTTTTGATCAACTTTGAGAAAAAGATTTGCAGTAAAACTGCGATTTGTGAAAAACTGGACGGACTTATTGATGTAACTTGGAGTCTAGAAGGCCACATAAGAAGCTGCGGCGGGCCAGATTTGACCTGGCCTGGGCCTCAAGTTTGACACATGTGTACTGGACTGTTTGTGGAAACTGGAGATCATAGTACATTTAAGTAGCAAATATCACTACTTTGACTTCAACCATCTTGCCGTCTCAGACCTACCAAGGACTCAGACCTTCCCAGTTGCATGTAACTCGTTAATTTCTTTTTTGTGAATGCCTCTTTAAGTGCTCTGGTTTGCAAACTATCTGCTCATAAAGGAAGAGGAAAAACTATTGTCCCCGAAAGAGAAATGATCTAGTCGGGGCAAGCTCTGTTCAGTCTCTATGTCTTGAAAACAAGCTTAGTTGTTTGTTTTTTTCTGTTGTTGATCTGACTCTTCATTTTCTTTATCCGCCGTGCCTCTGACAGAGAGCCTGATGGCATGCACAGCCAATGGGGTCATAAAAAATCGGGTCGCAGACGGACGTCCAAGGGCAGGGACAGATTTTACAGAGACAAAATTTACAGCGAGGGGGCACTTGAATATACTTTGTGAATGGAGGAGGAGTCAGAGGTAAATAATGCCATGATGAAATGAAATCCAACTGCGGTTTTGAGTCTCAACTTTGTGTTGAGAAGGTGTTAGTTGACTAATTTCTATCGAAATTGTGACGTTTATTCCCATTTTGGTGACAAATAAATAGCGAGTGGGTATGACATGAGGAAATGAGGTTTTCTGCCAACTATGTCTGATGATGTACATTGAGATCAAAAGTGTAGTATATATTTAAAAAAAACTTGTACTTTTGACGTGATTGCTTTGAGAAAAATGCAGATATTCAATATTGTGATGAGGTTGTTAGCTGCTCTTCGGGATTAACTTGCTACTTTTTATAAAATTACATGTTACGTCTCTTGTGTTCTTTCCTTGTGTGCATTCATTGACTCTCTGTTGACATTTTATGGTAAAAATCCTTTAGAGTTTTCTTTTGGATGTTCATCAGTTTCTGGTTTGTGATCTACTTTTTCTTGCATTTACTCTCTTTTGTTTCAAGCTACTTTTCTACAACTGTCAACATGCCTTACAAACTGTCCAAAATGCCTTTTGGACAGTTTGCCTTAATTTAACCTCCTTTCTGTTGAATAAAACATTTTTTTTAGACTTATTTGAATTAATGTTGGTTCTGGGTTCTCTCCTCGTCTACTCTCAGGCTGTGTTGTCATAACAGTTGGGAGCTTGTCTACTTTCCATTCAGTCTTCAGTAAGTTGTGCACAATTGATTTCGCTGCCTTTTAAAAAACTGCCAGCTGGAGTTGTGGATGATATTAGAGAGAAAATCCAGAATTGACAACAACAGTTGAATGTTTTTACAGTTTGACAACGTTCAGTTGATTAGTGCCTCTGTGGCATTTTGGGAGATTTTTTTTTAGTAGTCAAAAGACTTTCGTATACATTCTTGCTGACTTTCAAATTCCCTTTCCTGTAGCAACCTACTTGCAAAACATAAAATAAAATGCTGGGCTAGCTTTCCTGCACAATGACACCGCACTAATATCAGCAGCGCTTTTAGATACAAGCCCATCTTCGCCAGTAAAGAAACTATTCGAAGAAGAATTCTGATTAGTCAAATAATAAATAAATAAATCGAAATACGTGCTCCCGATGTCTCCAGCAATGATGCGGTTACAAAATCTGTAGAGTAAAGAACCTTGCTGATAATGTATTGACATGAGGCAGTGCATTCAGGAAAGAGTTGCAAACGTTGCACATGTTTGCAGTGATCTGCAGGAGCAGGCGGGGGTTAAAAACAAACACCTGGATGGAATACAAGTCAGGAAGAACGTCCCAAAATAGTGTTATTTCTGTATTTTTTTTAAGGAGGCCATATTTTACATCCAGTACATAGATTGTAGTGTCTTCATTTATTACATATCCAGATTGGTTAGTGCCAGAGGCTGAAGCTTATTGTCTAACAGGCAGGAATATCACACAGTTTTTGCCTTTAAATCATGAAATTTGATGCCATCCCTAATTTTCCCTAACTGGGAAAATTAAATTCATTGTGGAGTTAGTGTAAACCCTATTCCATTATTGAAAAGATAAAAACAGTTCTGGAAGGAAAGGAAATAACTTTTTGTAATTTCACAGATTTTTTTTGTATTCCATCATTCTAACTTTGCCCGAATGCAAAAGTACAGATATTGTTTGGCATTAAAATTCCTAATTGGAAGAATTATTACTAAATAATACATTTCAAATACATCTAATAACGTCTTGTTATGCCTTTTTTTGAGCCGTTTGTGGACAAATCTTGAGTCAAAGTTAATTAAAAGACTAGTTGTAGCAGTCGGGAATAAACAAATACAGATAAACAGCTGACAAACGTCTCGACTCAGAAAATAAAAAATAATGCTGAACACCGTAGAATGCCACAAGTCATTTGAATGATCATACATCCGCAATTATAGAATGACAAGCTAATTGCAATGCGTATTGCAAATATTTTGTACAAGTTCAGACTTGTTGCAGTGATGGCTAACGCAACAAACACATTAGCTGCAAGCTAATATCACACTCTTGGTTCTTTTTCTGACATTCTCTTCAGCCTCGAAGCTTTCACAAAAACAATTAACTTATTTTTTTAACAAATGTCTTGTTGTTTTCATTGCTGCCTCTCATTCAACCTCCTCTTCACCAATAGCCTCATTGATGGATAAGGGATGGGGGTCTCATCAGTCTCCAACTTATCTTCCCTCACCACTCTGCAGTCGTATCACTCTGACTTGAACATCCGTCTTATTCTTTCTCCTTCCACCATTGCGTGCGTGTTTCCTCGTCTGCATGCGTATTGGACCTTGAGTCACCCGGGCACGTTTGATTTCCAGCGTCCAATGCGCCGCGGTTTCTCCTCCAGGCAGCACCTCTTCTGAAACCGTAGGCAGCGGCCAGAGATCTCTTGCTCAGAAATATCTCTTTAGTCTCGAGTGGTGGAATTTTGGATTCGGAGAAGTCGCTTTCAGATCGCAGTTCGTTGGGGTTGATGGATTTGAAGACAACGTTTGACAGCTTCGCACTCCCTTTGAACTCCACATCAAAGGATGACAAAACAGGGGGCACCGCCTGGCGGTTTGATCAGCCGAAACGAGCTGCAAACATCAAATGTGGTTTTTCAGTTTGCAGTAAATCCTGTTTACCCATTATACTAAAATGTAGCCTTATTTCCAATGGCCAAAGTGATTTTAAGAAGTAGTTTACTTAATTGGCATCAACCACATGTTTAATTAGCATGATGCCAAGCTGTCCTACTTATCAGCTGGTGCCCGGATTGCTGGATCTTATGTCCTATGGTTTTAAATTTGCTGCATGTTTGTGATAAAAATCCTTTTGGATCTATTTTTAAAACGTCTGCCCAAATACTGCAGGGTAAATGGGTAAGTGCCAGGGACATAACTTTTTTTTTTATTGGCATTCTCTAGCTGAGCAGCAATCTACTTTGAAAAGTCGAGCAGCATTGCCGTTTCTTTAGGCTTCTGGAAAACTATCGTTTGTTTTGAAACTTTAAGTGGAAAGGAAATGAACCGTAATAAATACGTAAGGTACTGAGACGGAGAGGTGGGAAACAAATAAAACCACACATGTAGGCGGGTCATGTGATGTGACTGGATGTCAGGTCATATAAATAACACTTTCCTGGTACAAGTAGCACTTAGAATCTGGCAGATAAAAAAAAGAAAAATAGAAAGAATTTGACAGACTGTTACTGGGTTGGTGTTGACAGCTGAGCTAATCTCTATCATCTTCCATTTCACTTCACTGACATTATCTGTACAAAACAAATACCAGTGTATTACTTCTATTTAACCAATAAAATGACTTGTTAATTGATAATCTGTGGTACTTTATCCGCTAATCACATGGTAGTTAGCTGGCATTTCTGTGTTTTCCCAAATCTGGAATGACAATGTTGCACATTCCAAGTGAGCCTTTTTAGATTGCGTATAAATCTCAAGGTAATAAAGATAAAAAGTGACACATTTTTAACATAACGGCTAAAATAAGAGGGCAGTTGGAGTAAAACATGTTTCTGTCAGCTAAGAGAAAATGTTTAATCCATCCTGGCTTTGCTGCTGATAAGCGTAGACTTGATACACTGTTTTTATACGTGTGTCTAAAAACCAATATTCCGAAGAACAGCAATGTACATTTAGTATTTTGAAATCATGTCCTGAAAGGAAAAAAGACATGGTGACTTTTATTTTTTAAGATCAAATGCTCAAACAAGAGTCACGACTGACAGCTGCCAGATCTGAAACCTGGTCACAAAGGTTTGTATCGATCAGCCTGAATTTCTGTGTTTTGGGCCTGCAAACCGAGCGCTCGCAGCCTCCTTTTCTGACTGATCTTGTGAAACTCAAAAGAGTCACGCCGTCTCGCAAAGCAGGGTTTTATCTGGGAGTCGAAGATAAATCCCTTGCAGGTAAGAAATGACTTAAAAGCATCTCCTGATGTTGTAACTCCAAGAGTTGGCTGGGGATTGAATCAGTCAGCTTGCAGAATGACATGAGCTGAAAAAGGCGAGGGGAAAAAAAAAGCCAACAGCCAGAGAAAACCATTATGTTATGTTCACTCCCGAGATTGTGAAAGGGGAGAGTGTGAAAATGTGATGAGGAAAAGGGCTTCCCTAATGTGGCACGGTATAATGGATCATGTTCTGTATGTGAACAGACTCCATGTGTGACGAATGTTTTGGCGTTTGTTTTGTAGGTTCTTTTCCACACAAAACTAAACCTTTTTTTTCCTTTTTCTGCAAAATCTCCATGGGAAGACTGTTTTCCAAAAATGTTGGTAAAATCAGTCTTCCTGCTAATTGTCTAGGAGATTTTATACTACTTTATACTACCTTAGAGAAGACTCTGAATGGTTCAATAATTAGCTTTTTTTTTTTGCAAAAGCAGTGTTATTGAGATAGGTCTATATGCGATGTACAGTGCAGACCTACTTGTGGTAAAGTGTCAATTTAAACGGTGTATGTATTAGAATAAAAGCTGTGGAATTGGTGTTATGCAAAGGTGGGTAGAGTATCTAAAACTTTTACTCAAGAGTAGCACTACTTCAGAACCAAAATGACAATAAATCATATAATTAACACAAAAAAAATTAGGTAATAGAAAATGGTTCCAAATCAACTTCTTTTAATATGAAACTTAAGAAATGTCAAAAAACAAAAACAAAAAAAACAAAAAGTGCACAGTGCAGGTGTGTGTCTTTCTCTGGTGAATTTTTGGTTAAAATTTGTCTGTTTTTCATTCAGTGGGCAAAGAATTCAGAAATTTTTCTCAAGTAAGAGCAGCAATACTTCATAATAAAATTACTCAAGTAAAAGTAAACAGTACAGCATAAAAATACTCATTTGTTTTTCAAAAAAGTTACTCAAGTGATTGTGAGTAGATGAAACTAGTTGCTACCCAACTCTGGTGTTATGTAATGTCATGACATCACAATCTCTTTTCTTTTTTTTTTTTTTGCTTATTACACATTTTACAATCATTTCAGAATTAAATTTTAACAATCTCTGGCTGCCCACAAACGGTCAGATAAAAAAATAAAAAATTCAAATTAGTCAGAAAGTAGATCATGCTTCCAGTTTCAAGTGTCTAAATAAAATCTCATCAATGCAGAAAGCACAGCTTAGTATAAGTTACAGGGAGGTCATTATTGCGTCATTATTGCTGTATAAGTCAGTTGCTTTCTTAGTTGCTGTTGCTTATAGGTGGAATATTTTTATGTGCAAAAAAGCTGCGGCTTTTGTATTCATGCGATGGTGTAAAATACAAAACAAGGTGATGCCGGGGAGTTTTGTTTTTGCCTGCACACCACGGAAATGAAACCCAACAGAGTGATGGGGTTCTAATAAATTTTCCAAAATGAGCTCTTCTTCATGAAAACTCGCCTCGTGGTCTTCAAATTACACCTCATTAGCTCCGCAAGTACTGCGAAAGCAGCTTTAAACGTTCGAAGTCGCATAAATGTAACTAATATTCTGCCCCATATAGTCTCTGCTGAGCACGGCAACTCACAACAACATGCCACATCACATCTCACGTTGTTGATGACAAAGTCAAGCACCGGAATCAGTAAACCAAGCTGCAATGCTTGCAGTTGCATAGCCCGCAGCTATACCCATTTGTGTTTTGCTGCAGCGCATACAATGGAGCTGAGGAGGAAGTAATTAGGAGGAAACACTGTCTGCATGTTCGCAGCCCTCTTTCTTATTTTGTCTGGATGATCTGTGTGCGTGTGTGCACGAGTCCCCAGGGACGGAGGCTGTATCTTTCTTGTGGGTAATTATGGGTAATGTAGGATGACAGAGGAGCAAGGATACATTAACAGAAAAGGAGTCACTACTCTGACTTACAGCATCTTGGGAGCTAAATAGAAATACTGTCTCACTAAAGATAGCACATGCCCAGAAATCGACATATGCATCTACATAAACACACAGACAGCGATTGTCTACTTCGGTGGTTTTAAATATCCAGATTCTAATTCAACTTGTGCATATATACTCGTGCAAGTACTTGAATGCATGTTATTCACGTTTTTACTTTATACTGTTTGGGTCTCGTGAGTTTTCATGCTTATAATTATTCATTATTTGAGGTTTTTTTTCTTGTCTTTTTTGCAGCAAGGTGGGGATGGATGGGGGAGAAAAATAAATAAATAAATAAAAATCTGAAAATGCACCACGTTCTGCACTGCAAAAGATTAGATCTCCTTCAGTGACTGTGAGTTTATGTTAGCGTGTGGGTTATTAGCAAGTACATATTAAATTAAACAGCACAGCATGTGACTTTATCACAGTCCATTACTGCATGAGGAACACATGCAGACTATTTTGTCATGTGCTTGTGCATCACTGGTCTAAAATATCAGCGCCTCCTCAGAGTGGGGTTGTGTGTTTTACCCAGGAATGTGGGGCAATTTAGCTTGATCCACTGCATTTATGCAACAGCAAAACAAACAGTGAGCAGCGTCAGGGAACGACAAGGGGAAAAAAAGCTTCTTTACTCGACTCCAAAAAGATCAGCAATGCTTTTTTTGTGTGTGTGTTTCAACAAGGTAAGTGTAGCTACACTCCTAATAGGAGATATAATGATTTTGCTCGTTCACCAGTGAAATGAGCGTGGTGCGAATGTCTTTATTTTGTGGCATGAAACATAAGATTCAATTGGAAATTTCTTGATTATGACAAGATGTACAGCTGCAGCTCAGTTAAAACTGAATATCATCAAAAAATCTATTTGCAGAATGAAGCTCAATGATTAGCTATGCAGATAGTGACATATTTTAAGCATTTCTCTGTTAATTTTGATTATTACTGCTTACAGCTAATAAACGCTGAAACTCAGTTTCTCTAAAAATTTGAATATCGCATAAGACCTTCCAAAATATTTCTAAAACATGAATGTTTTGTAAACATTTACATAATAATGTTGAAGACTGCCACTGAAGGGTAAGCTACAAGACATTATTGATCATGGAGTGATGTTTCCAAACAAAGTGAAAGTTGAGTGGTAAAACAGAATAGAATTAATGCACTTCTTTTCTTGTTTTCTGAAGACATTTTGACTCTCATCCAACATGCCAGGACTTTATCATGATTTTACTTTCATTTCCCAATTATGCCACTGATTTGTCACCCAAGGTTTTCATTGAAATACACTAAAATAAGTGGTGTGAATACTTTTGCAATCACAAAGAGAAAACAATAATTCATTCCACTGTTAAATCGCTGCTTTAAGTAGTCAGAAACACTAAAAGAACCTAATGAAATCGTCTGTATCTCTATACCGCTTTAAATTACAGGAGGTAATGATAAGTAAATGAGAGCAACTTCAGTTGGATAAATAGAATATTAAACAGAAGCTGCGTTGCTCCTCGGACAGATATCCTTTAGACTTCACAGGCACAAATCGGTACATCCGATACCCAGTTTTCTGTTTGATCCAAACGCATTAATATTAAATCAGCAAAGGAGACGAGAGGATTCCCACGCCGAAACACATTTCGTCAAAATCCCGCCATTATTTTCGTTTTCTTTTGATGAGCTAAAAACCCTCCTCTGAAAACGTGTAAATAAATCAATTCTCACGGCTGAAACGCGTACGTGTTCGAGAGGTTTTCGGATTTATGTAAAGAAGATGTTTGCGTTGCCGTTTGAAGAGGTAGACAAATGGACGCGTTTCTCTACGTCCTCACTGGTTTGAAACACTTTTCCAGGTCTCCGAGTGCCGTATAGGCAGCGTACAGCAGGGGATTCTAATCCTGCCTCCATTCCGCCTCTCAGGTTAAGGACTCAGCAGGCGGCCTCACAGGGAGACACAGAGCTCCCCGGGCATAAATCACACTCCCACCATACTTTCCACCCTACCTCTCTCTCTTTTTTATCTTTTTTTTCTTCCCCAACAATCACTCTGTTTGCCTTCCTCTGTCTCCCCTTTCACCATTCTCATTTGCTCCTCTGGCTTTCGCATGTTTTCTTGTTTTCATCATGCCGCTGCAACTCCCTTTACAGCTTCTGTGTCTTTTTTTTTTTCTCTAGGTTTTTTTTTTTGTTTTTCCCCTCCCTCTACTTTATTTCCGCTTTCCCATGGCTCCGAATTTACATCCCACAATCTTTTGTCTCAAACGGCAAGTAGACGACTAGCTGCTGGCTGAGTAACGGCTCGGGTGTTAAAAATTATATTCAGAGGATTATTCATTGTTAATAAGACTTTGAGGCAAAGAGTTCAAAGGGCGACAGAACGGAGGGAGCTGAAGAAAAGGGAATGAATAACTAAAAACTCGTTTTTAATCGCCGTACTTTATCATTGTTACGCACAATTGTTGAGGATAAATGAGCACAAATTGGATGTTTTCTCTTTTTTTCTTCTTACTTTCTCTGTTCATTTGCACACTGTGCGGTTGGTCCAGAAGTTTTTCTTTCCGTTTTTTTTTAAAATATATATATATATATATATATATATGCTCGTGTGGGACCTTAATTCCAGCCTCACCATCTAATTACTTAAATTGTGCTTACAGGTCTTACTGTAGTGTACAGTTTTCCTCCGAGAGCTTTGGCCTGTCCTCCTTCATGTCTGCTGCATTAGCAATAGAAATAAGCACATTAGGCAATTCTGGGCTCCATAATAAGTTCTGCACCGGAGGGATGTTTTTAAGAGAGAGAGAGAAAAAAAAAATCTGGGCAGAAAGGAAAACAGCTTTTTCTCTCTCTCACTTTCTTTCTCTCTCTCTGTGTTTCCCCGTTTTCCTCCTCCTACTCTGCCATCTTTTTCTTTTTCTCTCTTCTGTGATTGCTGTGTGATTTTACAATTATGAGTAAGCAGGACGATTGAACCTTATAGGAAACCGCCGCTCTTATGTGACTTAATCAACAAGTCGAATTGCTCTGTGCTTTCAAAAAAAAGACAACGTCTAAAAACAGGCTTAGGAATTTTGGAGCCAAGCTCTATTTTTACCTCAGGACTAAGCAAAGGGATGTTAAATGCACAGATATTTTATAACGCCAATAAAAATGTAGGGACTGGTGAGTCAGCAGAGTCTGTTTGGCTCAAGATTTCTTACTACAATATTGTCTCAGGCCTCACAAACATGAAAATCAAATAGGATTCTTCACCGCACTAATTACATTAAGTAGCGCAACTTTGCTAACTCACAGCAAGCGATAATGATTCCAATCAATCATAGTTTGAAAAGTAAACGCATCATTTATTAGAGACACATCCGACAGTGGGAAAACAGTTAGACAAGCAAAAGTAATAATTCAGTGATTTTTTCAAATTAAGTTTGTGAAACAATGACTTTTCTGTTATCACAGAAAAAATGCCTAACAGAATGACAGCAATGGATGACTAAGCTGTTTATTTTGGCTCACTGGGAATTCATTTTTGCTTAAAAAAAACAGATCTGATTGGATGTTGGAATAGACTACTGTTCTGTGCAAGCTGAGCGAAAAGGAGTTAGCCTATCACAGAAGCTACTGAAGCCTAAAGTAACGTCTCAAAGCAAAGCGTTTTGCATCAAACAGACATCCAAAACGCTAACGTCAGTGTCCACAGTCCTGAAGATTCCTGAAGAAATTTTTCTTTTTCAAAGTTGTTCCATGAAACACGTGAAAGCTAAATGGGTATAGTAGCACTCTGAATCAAAATGGACAGAGGGATTTGAACCAACGGGTCAAACTGATCCTAACGACCAACACTAGAAGAAGCTGAACTAAAACATAAAAAGAAAAAAATAAGTCCTGAGAAATTCAACAGAAAGAAATGCATGGAGAGCACTTAGTTATGATGATCAAGATCCAAACCACACACACAAAAAAAAATCCTAATGACAACCAAAGTCAAAAAACACAGATTATGACAGAATAAAGATTGGGGTAATGGTGAGGAGGCATTTCAACATCAAAACGTTGGGGAGAATCATCAAGGATATACTGTAGAAACATAACGTTTATTTATTAAGAAATGTTTAAATAATTTTTGACAAGCTATTTTTTTATTTTATATAAAAGTACTTTTTTTTTCAAAATTCTAATAATATTCCTCTCTCTCAGGAGATAATATTGTTGCTTTAAACCATTTTCAAGTAATACAATGGTATGTATGTAAGTGGTCATTTTTATTTATCTAGGAAAAACAACAGATTAAACATTTTTTTTTTTAAGAATTACAAGGCCAAGACAGCAGCATAAATCATACAACAAAAACAAAATAACACGGTAACGTCATAATAATGCAAGAACACATTCTGAGAGACCAACAAACTTTAAATTCTAACAACATTTAACACTGGAACTGGGAGACATTTTAATTTTTTTTAATACAAAAAAAAGCAGAAACAAGAAATAAAATGAATTATGACGTCTCTAAACAAAACTGTCCTTCAAAAATGGGCTAGTTGAGACCAACACAACTAGGTCTCAACTAGTTGTTTTTGGTAGAGAGAATCTACCAAAAACAAGAATCAATACATCAATCAAATGGAAATTATTCAGTTTGTTTTAATTTATCATGTGATTAACTCATTTATTGCTTATTGTGACCGGCTTATTTACAAGGATTTACTATCCCTGTCTCATTTCCTATCAGAAACAAACTTCTTGATTAAATGGAAAACGTCTTGAATATTTGATGGCCTATTTAAAATTTCACAGAAAATCAAAAAAATCTGCTCAGCTTTAACTGTATCCTATTCCTCCTTAATGCTAAATAAAATATTTCCGATATTGATTGGAGTATAATAAACAGGGCTAAAAAATCTAAATGTCCTACACAATCCTCATACAGGAAGAAAAGTAACTTTTGTCTAGTTTTTTACCATCTCTAGAGACATTTTGAAAGGAAATTCAGCGGTCGGGTTCAACAGGATACAGTCTTTGGCGGTGATGATAAACTACAGAGTTTGAAGACGCAAGCTGCAGCTGAAATATAGGACAAGGATGCAGTTTCACTAATTTCTGAGTGCGAGTTGAGTACGGGGGAAAAAATAAGTAAATAAATAAATAAAAAGAATTTGGCGTTGGGTGAATAAAAAATTTCCCAGGAGTCTCTCTGCTTGGCGCTTTGCTGGAGGAAAGCCTGGAGCATCTTTTCAATATCATCCTGAGAGAGAGGAAGAGCATTCAGGAAGGGTTTAGACAAATTGTCACCCCCTTTTCCTCTGAGCCCTTGCCACCAATAAGATGGGCCTCGTATGGGGCCCCATGAGTGCCACGAGGCGGAGAGGCTGGGTCAATCAGCTGCGTGTGACCTGTGGAGGTAAATGCCAGCACCGGTTTAGCAGAATTAGGATTCCGGCCAGTGGGCCCGGCTTCAGCAAACTGCACACACATTTCACTCTGGAAATAAAGCTGATGGTAGTTACATTTTCTTCAAATGGGAAAATATCAGATTATAGACTTTTTAAGTGTTCTTGAACAAACATTTTAATAGACAAAGATAACTTCAATAATAAGAATAATAAAAAACACTTAAGAAAAAAAAACTATTCTAACAGTCTGCCTATGAAAAAAATTAAAAATAAAAATTATTGGGGAAGTCACACTGGTAATGCCACTATTAGTGGCAACAAAACCCATAAAGCATTTATGTATGATGAATGTTTTACATCTCTGTGGAGGAAGTTTGGCACACTCTTCCCAGACTTGTTTTAATTCAGCCACAGAAATCGATGGATTTCTTTTAGCACAAATAACCTATTCAACATTATGCCTCAGTGTCTTAAAGGGACAGTATTATGTAAAAAAAACAAACAAAAAAATAAAACAGAAAACATTTTTGAGCTTAACGTCATGTTCTGATGTTATTCCTTCATCAAAAACAGATCCGGAGTATTGCTTTGATTCTTTCAAACACGTTTGAGAAATCCTCGGATGCTTATTTAAGCTACTTCTCAGAGCAAGAGTTGCTTAAAGAGACAGAGGCCTGATTTCAATTAGTTAATTTCCAAAGTCAAATTTATTTATATATATTTGACACACACAGCATTTTTATAACAACTGAAGTTAATGTAGTTACTTGATTGTGCTTTAAAATGGCACTAAGTGCCTGGAAAACACATTAGACTGCACCTTTAATTAGGTAATAGTCTCCAAATACCTCAATTCATTTTGCTTCATTTCAGCATTTAGAGATTGTCTGCCAAATCTTCAAGGTGAAAAGCATCACCTAACCATCACTATGTTTGACGAGATGAAATGTTTGATGAAATGTTTTTTGGCACATGTAAAGATATTCAATCCTAGAAAGTTCCACTTGTGTCTCATCAGTGCACAGAATTTTTTTCCAGACGTCTTGGTGATCAATATCATCATCAGATGGATCCATGTGGTCCTTTTGGTCAGCCTGGTTTGTCTCCTTGGAAATCTCCTAAGGATGAGACTTTTGCCCAATTTCTTTCCTGAGTTTTGAATCATTGAATTGTTCTTTGAAATCTTGTGGCCAACTTCATGTTGTCAGTCAGTTTCCATTGACATGAATTCTTGATTGTGACACTCTGGCGCTAATCAGGCCTTGGTGTCACAAATGAAATTGATCTAAGCTTTCCAACAAATGGGGTTAATCACACTTGATGCATGATTTACCAAACAAAGCAAATGCATTTCCACAAGCCAAATTATTTCCAAATTAATTACTTTATCGCTGCACAATGGATCCAATTTAGTTTATATGAACATGATTCAATTTACTTCACTACAATAACATTTTAATTAAAAGGCAATGACAACATAGTATTGAAAGTCCTTATTGGCATTTATTCTGACAAGCTGTTAAATCTGGGAAAAATCAATGTTTTAATCACATAAAATACCAAAGACATTGGTAAGACATTGACTGGTCATAAGTTCATGACAAAACACCTCATTAGAAAAAAATAATCTAAATTTCTAATTTGATGGTATTTTATCTACCAAAGGAAAACAGATAAGGACATTTGTGAAACAACTATAAATTATTTTATTTTTATATCTACTAAAACTTTCAATAAAAGGTCTAAAAAACAAATGTATAACAGAAAGGTATGTTGTGCTTTTGCTGCTCCATAGAAAGTTAATATAAAACATAAAACACATAAAAAAGAAATACAGTATTAAGAAATAAAGAAAATATTGGAAGTGGCAGAGGATGACATATTTTTTTCCCTCCCCGAATCATCTCGCTTAAATTAAAAATAGCGACCAGATGGCTTTGGCTCGAAGCTGGAGACCTGCTTTTTCTAATCAGTGCCGAAAGTTGGATGCTGGGCCACTCCCCGTTGTGTGGTTAATTACACAATGATACAAAAGACTGAGACCTGCTGATGACACGGGCAGGAGAGGGAGGAGGCGGAAGATGAGGTGGAGTGAAGGGAGGCAGCAATAACGACGGCTGTAAAGCCATCAAAGCCCCAGTAAATGTTGACTGAGTGTCCTTGAGATCAGCAGTGGAAGAGAGGAGCGCGCCTCTTTATGTGTTCGTGGCAATCTGTGCGGGGCTCACGTGGGCGGACAGGGCTGTGTGTAGGACAACAGACGCCTGGGAGTTTATCCGCGACGGATGTGTGAGCGCTGTAGGTGTGAACGTACACCTAATGAGTAATGTGCTCATCGTAAATTAGGGCATTGTAGCATCACAAGTGGCCAAAATGTCAACATGTCCACCTTTCTATTCAAACGCTCTGGATGCAACTCAGACGCTGGCAGCTCAATTCCAGTTCTATATTCGTAATTCTATAACGAAAATATTCACATCGCCTGGACTTTTTTTTGTGCATTTTTTCCCTCATCACCTCCACAAACTTCAAAGTATTTAATTTGAGTTTTATGTGATAGTTCAGTACCAAGTAATGCCCAATTGTGAAATGGATTCCTTCTTTGTATTACAGAATATCTGAAAAGAAGGAGATACATTAGTATTGAGCCCCTTTCTCTCGGATATCAAAATTTAAAATCTTGTGTGGGGTGCAGCTTTGATCAGCTGTAGAGCAGGTGCACCATATATGAAGGTTTGATCATCCACCCCAGCCCGTTTACTGCAACTTTTTCCTGTCTTTATTTGCGTTTTTCCATTAGCTACCAATGAATAAAGGTCGATAGTGCTGCAATAAAAAAAAAAAAAGTTACTTCATATCCAGGTTGCATTTAATATGAAAAGCCTTGATAAAAGTAGTACATTTGTAGCCATAAAACCCAAACAGCATATAACCCTTCACACACAATCCTTGTCATGTATTATGGTGGCGGTGACAGCATCTTATTGTGGAGATGCTTTTATTCAGCAGGCACAGGGAAGCTGAATAAAGCTTAAAACGTGGCACTTTGATTGGAAGTGATGTTCTCATCACTTCCAATTCAGGAAGCAAATACCCCATAGCATGATGCTGCCACCAACATTAACTGTAAGGGTGTTGTGTTTTGCACACAGGTCAACATTTATTGAATTTGTTTCGAATAATGGGTACAAATGAGCAAAACTTTTCAAATTTTTAGTTGTGCTTAAAAGTTAATTCAAATGGGTCACTTTGTGTTAATCTATCACATAAATCCTTAGTATGTGAAAGTTTAAAGCTGCGAAGTTATCAAATGTTAAGAGTATGAACACTGTTAGCAAAGCATTGTAACTTGAGAGACAAAGAAAAACTCTCCTTTTTCCCCACTTGTTCTACTCATTCATTCATTCCTCCAACACATTCAGCTACAAGTGCACATTAAAGGTCTCATTTAAAAGCTAATCTCACCGTAAGCCATGCAAACAATGTAAATGAGGACCGCTTATACAGAAAACAAAGTTCAAACGAAAACAAATACAAAAAAGGAAGAAAAAAACAAAATTGACTTGCACTCCACAACATCGGGCCTGTGGGCTGTAAATACTTGTAACACCTAACTAATCAGACAGTCGGCACATGTGCCGGTGCAGATAAATAAGCAGCAGCGTTCTCCCCTCTCAGCTGATCGCCTCCTCATAAATGTCCTACGGCAGCCTGCAGGAGTACCTGCAGACATAATGTGACAGGAACCTGCCACCATGTTTATCCCATAATCCGCCCTCCGAGGGCACGTCTGCCGAACACAGATTGTGCGCGGCGTGTAATCTACAAGGGCATCGTCGCCAGCATAAGAGCGGGCACATATGCAGACGCACCGAGGCGGCGCACGCACACAAGCACGCACACGAGCAGAGGCGCTGGGTGGCCTTTGCTGACATATGACAACAATGAAACCCCTGTGTGCTCACTGGGGAGAAAGAATTTCATAGGTTTTTGGTTATGAGATATGAAATAAATAAAGAGAAGCAGCTGCCTCTAGGTACACAGGCAAGCTGACATTTACACACACACACGCAAACACCCCTTCTAGGTGGCCTTCAGCAGCATCTGATAATTTCATTCAGCCAATCAATGCTCATCAGACCGCTTGCTGGGGGCATATTGTGGAGGTTCTTTGAAAACATGTGTTCCTGACAAGAAGCACAGGCACACACACACCCCTACACACGCACACACACCCCCATCTCGCCTCAAAGAACAAGGATAATGAGGGATTTATATGCAACTTCCTGTATACAAGAAAATTCTCAACAGTCAGAGTCAGACATGGGGAGAGCAAGATGTCCAAGTGGGTTCACGATGTTCTGATATAAGCCAAGTTTTGTCCCCCCTGATTTTCAGCTAAGTTTCAGCAGCTTGGGAATGACTAACTTAAAAATGCTTTGATGCCCCTTTAACTTTCACACATTTCAGTTTGTTTCAGTCTACAACCACAAATTTAGATGTATGTTTTTTTCATTACTGTGTTAAACCACCTTCAGTATCAGTAACAGCATCACTTTAGTATTGTTCCTGCTGGGAAATTTTCCTTGCAGCAAGGTGGGAGGAAAAAAAAAAAGATAATTGTCTGAATTAAACCCATGTACTCCGATGTGCAAGTTACGTGCTTTCCGCTATGCCATTCCAGATCTCTCCAGATCGCACACTTAGTGGCAAAGTTTTATCCTCAAACATTTTGCACTCCAAGTAGAGTCTACATGCACCCATGCAGGACACAAAAACATGATGATTAGTAAGTGTTCTTGTTCATTGGAGCATCTCTGTCCTCTGGTCTTGCAGCAACAGCACAAATAAGCTGAGGCTGAAAGGATGTCCCTTTCCATCTTCTTTTTTCTTCTGGCTTTGTTTCTTTTTCTCTCTCTCAGCCTTAAAAGCTCAGTCCCTTTACCCTTACAGCCCTCTTTTTCATGTCTGCGTATCCCCTCTCTTTCGTCTGTTTGGTTCTCCTCCTGCCTCATCGTCCTTTCTTCATCATCCCGTCTTGATACATCAACTCTCTGCTGTATGACGCATGTTCCACCGGAGCAAAGTGTCTTTTTTTTTGTCTGCGAGCTTTCATCTTTGTCCTCACCTGCGAGCCTCTACGAGTCCACAATGGCTCAAACATTTACAGACCCTAGTGGTCCAAATTAAGCCAAATAGAGGATAGTGACAGAAACATTGGTGAGGGGAGGGGAGCTTGTTCATCTGCTGTTCATTAGGATTCTTCATTGGTTCGGAAAAAGTCAGGCATTTTCACAGAGGGCTCTTTACCGAAAAGTCCTCTTCAGAACAATAGATTGTTCTGTCATTCTGTGCTGGAAGTGGGCAGCAAAAACTATTACTGGCTGGCATTCCAAAAAGTCCAAGTTACATAACATACGATGGGTTTTGAGTTCGTGTTCAGAGTAGTACTTCATGCAGACCAAAAGAAGACATCGTGCTGCGATAATAAATCTGAACAAACAAGTCCTCGTTTCCAAACCATCTTGTTAGAAAGACCTAAGACGCTTGTTTCGACATCTTCCTGTTAATTCTTAACCATCTTGGAGGGGGTAGGTGACTGATTGAACTCTGGTATATTTCCATATATATATATCAGTCAGGAAACTGCATAAGACAACAATTAATAGCTTGTTTTAATCTGCTAAGAGTTACGAGGAGGTGTTGACCCTACCTAGCAGTCAATGGGTACCTCTGAAAAGTCTTCAGTCTTTTAAAGTTGTACTGAAGTGCCAACAGAGACAAATAAATACGTCGTAAAAGGAATTTAGCAGCATCTAAAATCCCAATACGCAGGGTTTTTGACTTTGGGAAAATGCTGGGGGTTGGAGTTCTTCATGTGCTACTCTAGTTTTCTCCCACAGTCCCAACATTTATTTTTGGTCACTGAAGATTTAAACATTCCCCCAGGTGTGAGTGCATATGTCCTTTTCTGTCTTCTCTGTTTCCCAATAGGAAAGTGAAAGGCTTGTTGGACGGCTGAAATAGACTCTCGCTGGTAAATCCTGCATATAATTTAATATTGCCGTCAAGGAGAGAAATTTCTGAAAGCTTCAAGCTTTTTCCTCTTTCTCCCTCAAGTCTTCAATATTGACATTCATTAGTATTAGTAGATCTGGAAGTTGAAGTCATGTAAGCAAGAGGACCTAATGCTTGCTAGAAGAATGTAAACCAAAAGATAAGTTAATGACTTTAATCAATTGTTAATGAATATGTTTTTTTTTTTGCAGTTCAAATAGTTCAATGTATGAAAATACATTAAAAAAAAATCAAATCAGGACTATTTGAGTAAATTAAATGCAAAATTTGAATAGCGTTAGTTTTCATTTCAATATGTTCACACTGATTAAGCTGCTTTTTAAAAATAAAAAAAACAAAACACCAACAACTATATATATATATATATATATGCCAAAGTTTAGAAAGTAAAAAACAAGAGAAGAACTTTGTTGCACCTCAGTGTGGGAAGTTAGAGAAGAACCTTATCACACTTCCATTTCTATTATTTGGTGGAGAATGCGGGCAAGCTGGCAGCAGCTCCCACTCAGGCTTATTTGCCTTTGTAGATTATTTTTCTTCCTTTCCTCCCTCCATCTTTTTTTTTTTTCCACCCCTCCCTAATGGAGCGCAGCAGTGTGCCACCTGCCAAAATGTGGCAGTGGAGAATATTTACAACAAGATGTGGTTGAGTTTGTGTGTGAAGGTGTTTTTTTGCTTGTGTGAAAGCATTAGAAAAGAGCATGCAGGGGTGTGTGGGGGTGTGTGAATGAGGGAAGACACTGTGGACCTTTATAGCCTGTTATTTGCTGTAGTTGAATAAGCTAAAAAAAAAAAGAAAAGAGCAATGAAGAGGTCGTGACATTTATGGCTGTTTGGCAAATGAAACCATAAAAAACAAAGCAGGGTCCTGAATTGTGGGACCGCCCGAGTCTCAATTCTTAAAAAATGGGTGATTATGACTTAAGCGTGGCTAAACGATCAATTAAAAACCTTTAACTGTCGGTTTGTTGATGTATAAAAACAACACGAGGACAACAATCGTGTGTAATCGATTAAATAAAAAAAATAAAAAGACATTTGCAGAGAAAAGCAGCAAAGCGCAGACGTAGTAGGAGATTTTGTTTGGATGGGAAGAGAAACTCAAACCCTCGATATGCAGAAACTCAAGAGCCTGAAAAACAAATCCCTTCAATTTGCCTCTTCATGCTGCTCTCATGGTCTGCCATTACACAGAGTGTTTTCATGGCCATCACCTTTTATAAGCGACCCGCTTCCTGATGACCACTGCAGGCTGGATGGCCTCTTCACTGAAGGAGGGTAAATAGAGGTAGGAATCATTTTATTCATTTGCTCTCTCAATTTTATCAGCCGCTGAATATAACTCTGCTGTCGGGACAGTTTGAACCGTATTTTTAATGTCTGCGTTTAGACACGCATCAACAAAAAGGCTGTTTTTCATTTGAAAATGATTCTTGACAGTGCGTCCAGCTACTGATGTTAATAATGTTTAGCTCTAAATTACTTTGGTAATTGTGACGCTACCGCCACGCTGGCGAAGAAAACAAGAACACGTTGCTAAATTGAATCATCATGCGGTCCCTCATTTTACTTATTATCTCCTCACATCACTGCAGAAAGAGAGCAGTCTATTGAGTGGAACAAAATAAAAGTGACTTCTTTCACCACCGAGAGCTCTTTGAGTGTTGTCATATTCAAAGAGGTGAAATGATGCAGGCTCATTACAGCACACCTGGGACAAAGGAAATCTAAAAAACAGCTTCTCTACGTATCTGTGTAACCATCGGTGTGTAAATTTTTCTCTGAAAGATGGTAAAAGAAGCGTATTGTGGGGTGTTACCACAACATGTCTTTATTTTTGCCTGATACATTTCTACTAAAAAAGCTTTACTGAATTCAAACAGTCTGCAATGCACACATGATCTTCTAATTACTTTGTAATGTTCCAGATTACGTTTTTATAACTTTTTGTAGGCTGCCTTATTAAAAAAAACATTTCTAAAGGGAATTATTTATTTTCACGTTGTTGCTTTAGCTTTCACTTCATGTAATAGTTCACTGCAGTTAAAGAGACGGGACGAACATTTTTGTTAAAGTCCTGGGAATTATAAACCTATATGATAAATCAATTACAAGGGAAATTGCTTCTCATATTTAAACTGTGCAATTATTTGAAAAGTTTGCGTGGAGACGCAAACTGTTACGGTGGAGGATCTTTGTCCTCTTCTTAGTGCTTAGGGGACATTTTTGAAATAGAAGTATGGGTTACATTTTTAAAAAATATTGTCGTCATGTACCTAAAATTGTTTATCAGTGAGTCTTTCAACAGGATTACAGTCCAAAACATATGGCTAAAATAACAGAAATGGTTTAGGTTAAAGAAGAGTTGTTGAAATGGTAAATAAATCATAACAGATTCCTAAAAGATTTGAGAAGAAAATATTTCTAATTCAAGTTTATCTTAAAGTTTCCATTCCACAGAATCTGGAAGTAGCTGAGAGGTCAGGGGAGTTGGACTTTTTAAACACAGCCTTCATCTCTGCCAAGCTAATTCTAGCAAACACATTGTCATGCGCCGCCGCTCAGCTCAAATGACTTAAAAAGAAAGCAGGGAGCGGGAACATTAGAAGCAGTTGGATAGGCTGGTTGTATGAAAATATTAGAGTGATTTATGGTCCGTGTCGATAACCAGTTTCAGACAAACAGCGCTGTGTAAGCAAAGGCCCTCCTGGCATCTCTATTGACTATTCTGGTGACAGGAAAAGACTTTGTCATTTTTCATTTTCAAAGCAACAGGAGATGTATGCCTGTGTGACTTCGACATTTATTTCCGCTCTAAACTTTAATTTGTTTCTTAATCTTCAACTAATTTGAACAGACTTCAAGAATTTGAGAACATTTCCTCACCATTTGCTTGGCTGGTGGGGATATTGCGTTCCTCCAGCATCTCTGCAAATTTTAAACCCAAATTATTTTTACTGTTTTTTTTCCAGTAGACTGTGGCAGTAAAATTACATTTGCTTTTATCTTTGCCGAGTAATGAGGGGGGAAAAAAGAGGAAAGAAAGTAGTAAAACTGGACATTTAGAGGGAAATTCAACACTTGATTTTGCTTTAACTAATTTAAGTGAGGGGATTACTTTGGTGATGAATAGAAAACAACAAAAGACTTATTGCTCATGAGAGCAGTTGTTCCTCTGGATATTTTGATGAGGAATAAAACACCATCTGCAAGCAAAACTATTTTGCCGAGATGACATATAGGTGCATTTTAATAAACCACAATATCATCAAAAATAAGTTCAATAGATGAAATTCGCACACTGCATGGAGTTATACAAACAGGGACAGGTTGCATTTCACTGTTAATTCTCATGATCAATGAAAACCCAAAATCCAATTTCTCTGAAAATGTGATTATTTCAGACCAACATAAACAAAAATAAAAGCCAAAAGCTTCTTGCTAAAGGAGCTGACTGTTTTGAGTGGAAAAGTTAAATGGAAGGAAAAAGATGATGTACAAGCAACCAGGATTATCCTTAGCCAAGACAGGATTAAGAAGCAAAAGCAATTTGGGAGTTTTGTGGAGATTCAATCAATGAAGTTTATATGTATAGCACATTTCAGCAGTTCAACGTGCTTTACATAATAAAAATAGAAAATAAAGTTGCAGGGAAAACACCATATAGTCAACAACTGAACCAATATTACATTTTGATGAGTGCCATCATCAAAATTATACACATCAAATATTTGCCTACTATGGCTCTAAGCAGATGGGGTTTTAGTCTATATTTAAATTAACTCAGTGTTTCAGGTGTTTTTTCGATTGCATAGAAGCTGAGCAGAAGACCTGAGTGGTCTGGAAGGTTGATACAACAACTACAGATCTTTAATGTATTGTGGTGCTGAGCCGTTCAGTGATTTACAAACTAACAACAGTATTTTAAAATCTATTCTCTGACCTACACGGAGCCAGTGGAAGGACTTTAGAACTGGGCTGATGGGATTCACAGGAGTTTGACTATAGCTGGAAACTGGGCTTCAAGCTACAGTCACATGCCTACATATGCCAGGAACAACTTGCTCTATAAAAATAATATTTCAAGATGGTATCTATCTATCTATCTAATTGTGTGACCCACACCTGTTGATCTGTGATCAGAATAGGGTTAGGTTGAACTTAAAGAAATAGATCCTCCTGTAGTTTTAAAATAAACATACATTTAAAGCATGTCCTGAAACTTTGCCTTGTGTTTGTTCTGGTTCTATATGTTTCACTTTGTTTCATATTCAGTCTAGGAACAGAGTTTCCCACTGGATTAGTATACACTGATCTGATGGTTGCAAAGGTAAAACCTCAAGTTTAGTGCAGTGAATGTCTACATTAAAGGACCAGGTTGTCTTTTCTGCATCGCCTCTGTGTGACTGTGAATACAGTTTTTCAATTTAACGGGTGACATTCACTAAGCTACCAAAGCACCCTGAAGGCAGGTAGTAAATTTTTTCCCCCAAAAAACATAATGATTACTTTATTCGGGCCTACATTTTAAAGTGAACATTCAAAATGCAACTCAGTAACAGGCAGATAGATCGAACAAGTACAGTGTGTGCACGGAGTTTAAACGAGGTAGGTGAGTTCGCACGGATGCCTGAATAAAACATACCGTCACCGGCGGTGTTCTGATCCTTAGTGATAACACAAATGTTCAGAAAGTGCCAGCAGAAAATCTACCTAAAGGTTAAGGAGACTCTTATTGAGCTGCTTCATTCTTCCTAACTCATGACTCCACCTAGACGAAGATTTAACACCAAAGTCTATTAGGTTTGGGGTATAAATTTATGTCGCAGCACGGAACAGTCAAACTTACAGAAAAAGTCAAACTAGATCATGTAAAGCAGAGCTGCAACTATTGTCAGCAGCTTCCCCACCACTTAGGCAACAAAAGCAGGTGTTCGCTGCAAAACCATTAAGTGGAGGAGAGTAGAATTAGTTTGACAGGCAGGATGTTGTAGATAAAATGCCACCCTTAAACACGGTTTACTCTGCCTAGTTTTGTTCTGTGAATTACAAGATCCCTACTACTATTAATGCCGAGCTGCCTCAGAGAACATCACCTGGAGATAGAGAGAGAGCTAACAGCTGCCATGAATTAGGTTGACTTGGATGAGGGGTTTACTCGCCCCACAACATAATCTTACAACAAAGTAACAAAAGTAGACAAAGCTTACATGGGGTGTTATACGCCGTCTTGTTTTATAAAACCTTTCCTTGCTTGTATAATGTTTTAATGGTAAGAAAAAAACGTGAAAAAGAATTTAGTAGTAACATTTATAAACGATGTAGCTCATAAATAGTAAGTGTTGTCTTTAGTGTTAGGAGTAAAATATATTGGGGCAAAAACAGATTTTCTGTTTGTTTTAGAATTTTTTGTATAGTAAGTACATTAAATTAAGACCATTGTATTGTGTGAAAAACAGTATTTGTGTTCAGTTAAGATTGTTTTTCTGACTGAAACTGAGTTGTTTAGCAACAAACAAATCATGTTGGTCTGAAATGAAACAGAATGAATATCTGGAAAAGTATGTAATTCCCACTGTTAAGTAAGGTGGAGGACGTGTAATGCTGTGGGCCTGTTTCCTTCACCAAATTGTCCAACGGGAAAAATGAGATTGGTTTGGTTTGTGAGAGATTTTGTTGCTCATAGTTGCCTTCTGTACTGTTGGTGCCATCTACGGTCGTCTTTAACAGCGCAGAGGAAACTGTGCTAACCTTAAGGCTAACTGGTGATCTTGCCTGATCTTAAAGTGTAATAAAAAGCAGAAGAAAGAGAAATTACAACAGTTTATTGTCCAGAAAAAAATCTACATTTATCTAATACACACATCAACACATCAAATCTAAGACCTTTCAGAAAAGCATTGGTAATTACCTGCAAGTTCTTTTTCTATAAATTTCCTGAGTCAAATTCAACATAGGGTGATTAAATTTACACAAAGAGGTCCAGTTGCCCTGCATCTGCCTGTTCACACTTTAAATAGGCCCTCTGCTGAACAAGACGACACGGTCCATGGAGCGCTTCACGTTTCACCTCAGGGGAAAAAGCCAGAGGGTGGTGAGCCACAGTCAACATCAGCTGAGCAGAAGGGGGTGGATGGTTTTCCTTTGGACAGATTTCAGGTTGATTTGAGCCCTCTGGCCCACCATTCCCCTCAGGCTGTTTTGGCAAGTTTCTTTTTTTTTTCAAAACCAGTTTGTTCGTTCTGCTTCTTCGCCATAACACCATGGTGCTTCACAGCTCAGTGAAGGCAAGTCACCAGCTAACAGCGATTCAGTAGTGGGTGTGATGCAGTCAGAACAGAGTGCCTTAGAGACCTGAAAAGCCTTTAGTTTGTGATAGTACTACATCAGTCTTTATATAAATATTTTTCCTGTTGGAAACTTATTTGATACACCGACAGAAAGTGAAACACACCTGAATACATAAAAAGTACCATTTTCCTGTCAATTTTCTAAGTTCAAATCATGCATTTTCTTTAGGGGGGTGAGCACAAATACACTTCAATTTTTGACATTACACAAAATATGTTAGTCTCAGTAAAAAGTACGAAAAAGTTCAAGCAGTATGAATACCTTAGCAGGCTATGGTAGCTCCTTTTGTACATAGGTACTTGAAGATGGAATCCTTTCACCTCAAGCACTGAAAGGCATGGATAGTGTATTCGAAGGTCAAACTGCGAGTCCTTCACCTTGTTTTGACACTTGCAGCAGCATTAAAGTGCATGACAAGAAGTTACACGTTATTTCGTCAAACTTTCTTATGTCAGATGGACTGTGTCGCTATGGACTTGTGGAAACAGGTGTAATGCATTCGCTCGACAAATATGTGCACAGGTGTACTAGCTATAAAATTAACTTTTACACAGTTAATTAGTGTGAATACACAACATACATTATATATTGTCCACAACTCTGTGTTACTGTGGCAACATTCTGTAGCTCTCCTACCAGTATTTCTGTATTTTCTGAACCTCTCTCTATAATTGTGCCTCTCCTGCAGCCTAGGGTCAGTCTTGGAGAATGTGCCGTCGTAACACCATTCATCGTACTCTTTAGCCCTGAGCATATAGATAAAAAAAAAAACAACAAAAAAAATTCCAATGACGATACCTACAAACACTAAAGGACCTGCACCTATGCAACCTCGCTGGTCAAGAATAGAACCTCGGTGTTCCGAAGAGGCAGCGAGTTTAGAGGGAACATTACCAGCTCAGTCTCACTGCAAGGTCACTGCCTGCAAGCAGGAGCAATAACAGCTCTCCTTCTCCTAGCCCCATTTAACTGACTGATGCGTCTTGACATGGTGGAGCAATCCAGCCAGTTAGCCTCTGGGAGGCTTCAATTAGGACCAGGACTTAATGCAGCAGAGGACTTTGCAAAGCCCTGATATGAGGTTACAGGCAGACTTGGATCAATAAGGAGAACATGGTTAAAGGCAGCAGTGCTGAGCTGCTTTAATGCAGTGGCAGGAAAGTTTCTGTTCAAAGCAGATGCATAGTTTAGTTACACTGCATAGTCTAATGGTTCTCCTCCGAATCAGGTTTAATCTAGCAAAGGTAATTAGACATTTCTCAGTGAAGTTGCTGTTGGAGCATGTGCCAATCTTAAATTCAGGGCCTTGCAACTACCTTCCAACTAAAGCACTGTACAGCTTACCTAACGAGGTCTTAAATAGTTTGCAGCTTCCGCCTTTATATGCAAAGGAGATGGGGTTTTCCTGGCAGATTCTGGTAAAACACAACCTAAACAAACACAAGTCTAGCACTGTGCCATTTTTGTTTACATTTTGTGAAGAAGATGTTGCGCTCATCTTCTTCAGAGGTTTTTGTATTGTTTCCTTCAGTGGTTTTTGGTGCAGCACCACCACAGGTGAGGGGGGTGGACAGGTTTTCTAAGGGTGTAGTTTGTTTACAGTTTGGTTTACTGAAAGCAAATCACACCAACTGAAAATGTAACAAATGTTGCAAATGTCTAGTCCCAACTCTGCTTTCTACTTTGTACTTTCCCATGAATAATTCTATTGTATTGCGATTTTCCTTAATTAATCCAAACAGCTTTTAAACTTTTAGATTTTTCTAAAGGTGTCAGAACAAATGTGCACCGAATTATTCAGATTTTCATTTATAAAAGCATAAATAAAATAAAAAAACATGCATCTTTTTCCTTCTTCCTTCACAAGTGTTGATCTACCCTACAAAACAGCAATAAAGCGCATTTTGGTTTGTGGCTTTAGCCTGACAAAATATGACAAGAGTAAAGTCAATAATTTTTAGGCAAGTTTTTAGACCCAATCCTGCTCCGAGGATAGATTTACTAGAGACAAACATGAATGCATGCAGATTTTGCCCCAGTATGATAATGAAATCAAGGAGCAGGGCTTTGAGTGACACAGTTGCTGCACTATTTCACAGCCCCACCGACATTCATTCTGCAGCAGAAGGCATGCGATACAGCCAAGGCTCCTATATAACTACTCCTGCCACCTTGTATCAGCCCCATGTACCTGATTTATGGATAAGATGCGTGCAGTTACACACTCCCTCAGGGACCAAGCCTCTTTGATATTGTCAGGGGCAATTAAACAGCCAGCTTTGGACTTTTGGTACTGGAGTATCATGAACTACGGATATGATTTTTTACGTTCATTCTTCGTAAAGCCAAATTGACGTAATAAAAAAAAAGTCCATCAGATGTTTTTTTCCTGCAAGGAATCCAAGAATTGCACTTATTCCGCACATCTGCATCAGTTTCACAGCTGAAATCTAAATCAAAATTCGTGTCTATCTTGGTTCTCAGCTACCTATTGCACATATTTACAAAAACTTGCTCTTTTTTTCAGTTTCCATCAAAGCGGCGAGTGCGTACGCCTTTTGACAGTGCTGCGAGAAAAACAACGTTGAGTCAGGCAGACCTTGAGGTTGTGCTTTACATCACCCCTCCCCTACAGAGGGAGTGCATCATTGTCTGGACTGTAGCAGTCAGAAATGACAACAGAGGGTGACAGTGAAAGGTCTTGGAGTTCAGCAACTTCTGTCAGAATGCCACACAGGGAGAGAAGAAAGGATTTGACTAAACAACAGCCTTAAAACACAAAGGTTCTTTGAGAAACACACCAAGAAAAGCACATTCTCCTCCAGCTTTATCCACTTTTTGTTTATAAAGAATTCCTCAATGTCATTTCATCTGAAGTACATGAAGAAAAGACTTGTATAAATAGAGGAATGAATGTCTTGATTAACATATTTCATTTTTATCACCTTTGACTTAAAAGATTTACATACAAACTGTAAGCATTTGATTGGGTACCTGCAATCAGGTCTTAAACATCAAGTTGAAGCTTTCTTCAGACTTAGCTGCTTAGGTAACGCAACAAGATTAAAGGCAACCCATTTCCAAGTTCAGTCCAACTTCATCCACACAAAAGGTCGAATACATTTTCTAAGTACTTGAAGATTTACTTGAAGATTTTCATAGGCGTTTATCACTACCTTAGTGATAAACACAGGCAATATGAGAATGACTTTTCAGTAAGACTGTCCTTGGTTTGGAATTGAGTTTGTTCCCACCTTTCCCGATTTAGTGTCTTTTTCTTGTACCGAATGTGTTAATGTATGGATACTCTGGTTTTCTAATAAAGTCATATGTTACAGCTAATAAGATGTTCTAAATGGGAGATACTATATAGTCATGGTAAAGGTTTAAGATTGAATGAGATGTTTGTTTTTTTGCTAGGTTTACTAACTTAGTGTTGGTAAATCTTTTTTGTCAGATGTTAGTTCTGAAAGTTTTTTATATAGAGATGCATCAAGTTTAAGCAAAGAGTCAATGATATTTCCTGGCCAGTGTCTTTAAAGGTATGTCATTTTATTATCAGTTTCGTCTTCAGTTTTGCCATCAGGTTGCTTAGTTCCCAAATTGCTTCTGGATAACTGAGCAACAACAGGCTTTTTAAATCTTATTCATTATTTACTGCAGTATGTTCAGGCAAACTTCTGAGTGAGCACGCTCACTTGAAAGAACACAAACCCACACATTAATAGCATCGCAATGCTTCACTGTTGGCGTGATGAAGCACTTGGAAGCTAATTCTCCACAGTCCTGCAGAATGTCAGTCTGTCCTGGTGGTTTTTCTTTGAGGAAAGTGGCTTTTTTATTTCTGAAAACTTAAACCTGCCTGCTGGCATTCCTGAACAAGCCCTGCACCACTGGCAACTCAATCCCTCAGTTGGATCGAGTTTGGGATATGGCCTTGGCTTTTTCTGAACTGTCCTGGGCACCCTGAAATTGAAAATTCTCCATTTGATGGCTTGATAAATAGTTGCTTTGAGTGCAATCTTTAGCAGTAATATCCTTGGCTGTGAAGCCATTTTGATGTGAAGTGGTGATGACAGCACGTTTCCTTGGAGCTAGCCACAGCTGACAAAAGAAGAATGATTTTAACTACCCTTCTATTTTAAAGCAACCCTTCTGCTCTCCTAAATCAATTAGAATGACAAGATGATATCAGCTGCCCTGTCCTCCTTCATGCTAACAAGTCATTGTGTACATGGGCTAACTGTATATGTGGTGTGTATGACCCACTGCTAATGTATAGTTAACCCTTCTAACGATACTGAATCCAGCAAGGACCAGGGCGTGAAATATTGGCTGTCAGAATTATTGGCACTCATGGTAGAGGTGGAAAATCCCAAATACAAACATCTTTCACTGCAATCTCACTCTGAAAAATTAGCTTTCGAGTGTTTTATTAGCTGCCTTAACATTCTCCTCATCCTGCCTCGCTTGTCAGAATTTGCAGCTTTTTTAAACGTTGTAATTATTGCTCTGACTGTAAATATGGGAAAGGTTTAGGCATGTGGCATTTTTTTGTGGCGCAGTGTTTTGTCTTTCTCACTTTGAAGGTTGGAGAGTAAAAAAACAAGCCCTGCTCACATATTCATACAGAAAGGAAACAGGCAATTGTGGCTTGTGAACAAAACATTCCTCAATACCCTAATTAACTTTAGAAAAGTAAAATAGAAATGTCTCACTTCTCTGGGCCACACTGCATTTTCTTTGATTTTTTCAGAGTTGAGGCCAACTCCTGTAAGCAATGCAAGGTGTTCAGTGACACCAGAAAGGAACCTCATTATTTTTTCACAGAACATTTTGAAATATAAAATTTATCAGACCACATGTATTTTGATCTGAAATAAGAATAGCAAAGATTTGAAAGTCATGTTATAATGTTCATGACACTTGTATTAACTTTTGTTCATATAGTAGTAAAAATAATTAGCCTTTTTACTCACCAAGTAGTCAGTACAAGCTACATTTAGGTGTATAAATTGGATTAGCAATATAATCCACATTGGGTTGTTTTCAATCAAAAGGTTTTTAAGATGTTACAGTCACTGTTTAATTAAAAAAAACTTTCACATTTGCAGCAATTTTGCAGCAATTGTGTTGCTTTGCTGATACCTACTATGCATTCACTGTGTACATCTTTTTTTAAACAGAGAAGTTGTAAGCGACAGTTCTCCAACCCATATGCGCCTCACTCTCACATTTAAACACAGAGCCCTTCGCTCTGCGGGAGTGTTACAGCGCCACCGATTGGCCTGGCATACCTACAACAGCGTTTTCTGTGGTGCTGCATCCTGTTGTGTGGATTTACGTTTTTTATGAAAGGATGTTGCACAACTTTCCAACTTGGTTGAATGAAAACAACAACTTGTTTTCAAGCAGATGTGGTTTAGCAAAACATTTATACAGAAAACATAAAATTAGAAACCTATTCTCACAACCACATTTGATGGTGAGAAATTCCCTCCAATTTGCCAACACAATAAGGATGTAACATCTTATGACAGTAGGAGTCAGTAAGGTGTGAATTCATCAGGACTTCCGGCTGTTTGATTTGTGACTGAGGGGAGGAGAGGTTAGAGCAGAAGTGTCTCCCCCCATTATTCATGACGGAGCCCTCTCCTCTGTGTCTGACAGAGTGGTACCCAAACCTCCACCAGTCTGCTTTCGCGCAGTGGCATCAGTCCATCCACATGAGCAACTCCCAAATCTTCCCTCAAGTCAAAATCACAGCAGCCTCCTGATCCAATTGAACACACACATGGGTATCACCTCATGTGAACACTGAATATAAAGAAAGAAGGTTTACGTTTTGATGTCTGGCCAAGTGCTGCGGATTTGGTGTGACAATGTTAATGCGAGGCACATTCCCTCCGGGTGTCGACGTTTTGTTTTTGCTCCTAATCTCTCTGTGCAGTCAGGTTTGCTTGTCTTGTCCTTGTAGTTCTTTTCTGATTTGGTACACTGTCTTAGGTGACAAATGTAGAAAGAGGTTTACCTGTGAAAAATCTGGGAGTACAGTCTGAGCTAAGCCCCGTGAGGCAGAAGGGAATGAAAACACATTTTTCATCGGCAAACAGGACATTGTGCAACGTTGTTGCTTTACAATAAGTGTTAAAATTAGTTCATGTTAAAAGTCCTCTTTGAAACTCAGTTGGGGATTAATGCGAGAAAAAATGTGGAAAGACTAGAAAACATTTTATAATTTCTATTTTGGGTTTGTCACACATTTGGATTTGTATAATTTGATTTGTTTGTGTCGCAATATAATATTTTGCTCAAATAGAAAGTTGTGTTCCTTCATTTTTATGCAACAATGTGCCAGAGAAAGTGTTCCAAGTGGCCACAAACTTGACCAGAGTAGAACAGTGATGCTCCTACCAGATGTACCACTGCAGACTGCTGGTCAGCTTGCAGAAAGAAGGTCCCTATACTTTTATCCTTCAAAAATAAATGTGACCCTTTGGAAAATGGACATTTTTGAGTCATGGTTTGAAAACAAAAGGAGTACCATCCACTCTTCTGAGGTAACACAATTCCGAAGCTGCAGTTATAAGCAACTGTAAGCAGGATTCAGACAGTTCGCAAGAGTTTGAATCTTTTAATGGTGGAGTGGCAAAATGGGATACATTTGATCCAATTTTTGCAGCTTATTCAACACTTTTGCTTTATCTTTTTAACCAGTTAACCTTTGTTGTTCTTACTGGGAACTCTTGAAATTGCTGAGGGAAGATGTTCTAATCACTTGATGTTACGACTACATGTGAGTTTTGCCATTTCAAGTGGAAATAATTGTGAGGGTGGCCTACCTTAATCATTTTTCAGGCATTGCCTTTTTTTTTACTTAACTTTCATTTAATTTCGAAAGGCATTTTCTTTAGTGATGTTGATAAAGTATATCAATTGGATTTTTCAATATTTTAAAAATGTTAAATAGTATTTAAACGTCCAAATATACTTAAAAACATGCTACACAGGGTGTTCAACTTTCTTAACATGACAAAAAAGTATATAGGAAATCTATAATCAAAAATGTTGATAAGATTTTGATTGTGATCCATCTGCAAGCACTACAACTTAAGCAGCTCGATTACAATCAATAATGTTTGACCTAATTTCTTTTCCTTTAGCAGAATCCAGTGACATATAGGTTAAAACTTGATTAAAAAAACATGCAATCTATATATTTCTAAGCTTAGAAACAGCATGTTGACATACTAAATGGAACAGGAGATAAAGAGGCCTAAATCAACAAATATTTTATAGACTTCTCAATATTTTCCACCGTTTTGAGGCTGAGAGACATGCAAAAAACAATTGTCCAACTCAATGATTACATTCAAGTTTTTGTGTTGAAATAAAGTAATTACTATTGCTTTACAGAACAAATTTTAAAACTCAAGATGCATACAGTAAAACATGTAATTTCAAGGTACTTTACAAAAAAAGGAAGCTTCTTAAAAGATATGAAGGAAAAGGTGTTTACAGACTAAGTTTTACCTGTTTGAAAAAAATCAGTGCAATGTTAAAATGTTTTTATAAATTTGCTTTGGAAGAAACAGCACCATTGTTATGGAAAGAGTTGGTTTATATTTGAATTTGCCCTTTAACAGCTGTACCTTGAATCACAGACTGTTGTGTAGACCAGAAGGATGTCGCTAATTGTTTTCTTTGTAGATTGCCAGATTTGACATGTGGGCACACATCGAAAATTGAAGATGAACGTCTAACTGTGCGAGGACAGCAGATGTTTCCAAAAATGACTGAAACTTTCTACAGCACGTTGCAAACAGCCTGAGAGCAATGGCGTAGCGTAAATGTTTCCACACCTTTTGTCTCAACACTGCATAAGCAGACAACTTTTCCAGTGTTGAAAGTTTGAAGGTATCTATTTTCATTAAGACACATTATGGAAAAGCAATGATTAATAATTTGCACCCACAAGCCCTGCAGTGCTAATTGGCAGAGCTGCAATTTGCCCGTCACGAAGGTGTTTAAGCAAAAACAGCGACGATTCTATTACCTTTCTGAATCTGCACGTACATAACTTTGTGCTACTTGTGAAATCCTTTGCTACAAGGCAGAGCATGTGTTAAAGTGAGTGAGACAGAGTGCCTGGTGGCGTGTGAGAAAGGTTACAGGAGATAGAGGAGAAGCATAAAAGCACAGCTTGGATCTGGCTCTGGTTAATTTAAGATAACCAAGTTGGATAATTAATATTAAATGAAGCCATCTCTGTCATGCATGTACGTCCAATTAGCCGAGCGTCTTGCGTCACAGTTTTCCGAATACCAGTAGTCGTGTGCTGTCAAATCAGTATCGGTGTAACTTAACTCATGTAGGAATAAAGAAACGGCCTCCCATAGGAATCCCACATTTTATGGTTGTTAGGAAACTTGGAAGGGAAACGCTCTTCAAATCTAGAGCAGATACGAGTCATAAAAAATCAGTGGGTTAAAGCTACATCTTCTTGCAAAGGAAAGCGGAGACAGACAAAAAGCCAGAGTTGATTTGTGTGTTTAATATCAAGCACCCTATCAGGTGTGAGACTTTTGGTTCCCAGACCTGCAGGGAAAATAAGTGAAAGATGGATACAGCCACAATGACTTGCTGACAATTTTCCGAAAACTGCCAGTGTTATGTAGAAGACTAAAGACTTTTAGCCCCCAGCTTTAGTTTCTATTGTGTTGTAAATATTGGTTTTTCATACGAGAGTTATGACTTGCTGCCCTGGGCTTTACTCTGTTGGGGGGAAAATATGACATGACCACTTGAGGGCATAAAGACATCAGTCAGCTGCTCCCTGAATTACTTCTCTATTGCTTATTTACATGTTTAGATTCGACAATGTTGTCCAAAGTGTGTGCCATTAAGTAAACTAAAGCTTTGACATTCCTGTATTGTATTTTTTAAGTTCTTGGTTCTTTTAAAGCAAATTGCCGCAGGTTTGCAGTCTGTCTTTAAGTTCAAATATGCAATGATCCACTCATTCACTATCAACGCCTGTGTTTGGGGGCTGCATGTGCCCGACTCTAGCAGGAATTGCCCAGAAGAGATGGGAGGAGTACTCTCTCGACCAATCGCATGTACTCACTAATGCCAAAGGGCAATTTAAAGAGTTGCATTGTGCGGCGTTTTGATTACTAAAATATTCTTTTACAACAGCCCTGGTTAACTCAGAGGCTTACAAGTTGAAAGGTGGTCTGAAGTACTTTATGTTATAGTTCTAGGATATTTGTAATCATTTACTTGGTAAGACTTAAACTGGAAATAATCTGGACTGTCCAGTATATTCCTGTTCAGAGTCACATTGGAGCATGAGCTTAAATGCCAGAAAACAAGCCACTTTGTAGCTTGGCTGGATAGAACCAACCACACACACACACACAATTTGAAGTCATAAACCACAGTTTATAGCTTCAACTGTTGTGGGAAACTGGAATACCTGGAGAAAAATCTCATATGAATAATAATCTTGCTTTGAGGCAAGCGAGCTAATAACCCGATCCACTGGTGAAAGTTTAAACAGATAACGAGAGAAGAAGAAAGGCGCAGGTTGTTACTTTTTAATCAAGCGGTTTTCACAATATTCCAGATTGCTCGAAGACGCTTTCGCCCAAGTGGAGCAAACTGCTAATAAAAGGGGAAAATAAAATATTCAATACCTATCAAACTATAATTGTATTCTTGATTACTACTTAAGTTTCTTGTTTTGTCAGATGCTGACGATCTCTGAAAATTTGGAAATATTTTTCTTGGGACATAAAAACGATAAAACATTATGGAAAAACAAACTGAATTTATATACTGCAGATCAAGTGCCTTGTCCAGCAGCACGTCGGCATGTGACGGGAAGGAGCTGGGATTATGACAGCAACCTTACAAATGCGAGATTACACTTGCGGCCACCTTTTTCAGCTAACAGGTGATTGTAAGCTCTGCAGACAAGACATACTTAAAAGCTGGAGTGATAACATCGCAGTATGTTTCACATTTTATTCTAAAGATTACAACTCCACCGGACTTTCTCATCAGAATAAAATCAATAGAGTATGGGGTTTTGAATGAATGTGGTGAAGAAAGTTCTTTGCATCCATCTTCTTACAGGGGTTCCTACACATTGTTCAGGTGAAAATAAAATAATTTTCCAGACCTAACTTTTCAGAGGTTGAAATGTAAAGTAATCAAGTTTACTGTGGATTTGTAGAAGATACTTCTACAGTAGGCAGGTTTCAATATGGAACCGAAAAAGGAGGGAAGAAAGGTGGACAATGGAGGACAGAGGATGAGTACAAGAAAATAAAAAGAGAGGACAAAAAAGGAAGGAAAGAAGCAATAGAAAGGGGAGGGAGGTGAACACAAGGAAAGAGGGAAGAACATGAAGCAATGTAGCAAAGCTAGGAAAGAAAAAAATAAAGAAGGTCAGAAGGGACAAAGAAGTGCAGAAAATAGAGAAAGAGAGAAGGAAAAAAACGAAATAAGAATTGTACAGAACAGAATTAGGGAGGGAGGATACAAGTGAAAAAGGAGGAACAGAAGGAACGGTGTAGGAGACAGAAACTAAAGGAACGACAAAATAATTAAATTAGGTAAGGAAGGAAGGAACGGGGGCAGGCACAAAGAAGGATGTATCTTCTCAATACTTATCCAGACCTGGGAAGTATTGAAATCAAACTTTTCCGAACTTCGTAGGAAGTCTGTTGATCCGTGAAACGGGAGTAGCAGGAGGCTGGGAAACAACTTGTACAGCCAGCGTGATCAGGCTCAGGGCTGGCAGAAAGTGGCAGCACTTTATTACTTATCTAAGCAAATACATAATTGAGTGAGTAATTTCAGTCCACTGGTACCATAGACCGTACACTGAACACAAGCAAGTCATCTCAACGGAAACCTCCAAAAGGTCGAGAGAGTTGACCGACACTTTATCGGCAGGATTTGGGATACTTAGTCCTTCTAACATTTACATGAACATTTATTGTCAGATCATACACTAAAAACTGGAAACAAAAACATTGCAGCCGGCTTCCCCACGGGTTGGCTTTTTTTTTTTAATTATTGAAAATAATAAGATCAAAAATCTCCTTTATTCTTAATTAGTTGGCGTTCCACTTGAGTCCACTTATGTAAAAACAGAGTGCTGCAGTTAGATCTGGTTTATTTTGATTTATTAAAACATGGCCTGAAGGCTGTGCAGCAAACTTGAATATTGATAAGTTGTTTATAGACCTAAGAAACCTATAGGAAAACTCAACACCATGACTTTTAGTGCGAGAACTTTTGGCCAAGTTTTAGACAACTAGCAGATTGCACAGATTAAGAATCATGAATGGATAAATATTTAGAATGAGTACTTAAGAGTTTTGGAGGGTAGTTCAGGTAAGAGTATGTGTAGAAGACAATGGTTTATCCAAACTGTACTTTACAAACATTTGAACAGAGGATTTTCTCAATTTTAAATGGTTGGAGAGTTGCAGAAGTAGGAACTTGTTCAGGCAGCCATTTATGCTGGGACTTTCACTGGTTTTCAAACTGTTGGTGTTACTGATGGCTCTCTATAATGGTAACTATAACAAAATTTTGCAAACATGAAGTGGTAAATTTCCACCAAAATAGTGGAATAAATAAATTAAATAAAACGGTTTTACCAGAACACATCTCTCTTTGGTTTTAGTCCTGTGGCATCCTCAGGAAGAGTTCAGAAATCAAAATTTGGTGGAATAACCACGAGGTTCTCAATGGGGTTCAGTGCAGTGGTCTCAAATTTTTTTTCCAGAGCTCTATATAAAATCCCAGTCATACCAGTTAGAATATAGATCACCTCAATATTACGGAATTATGAACAGAAGGGCTTTAATTTCCACTGTGTTTTCTGCATCATTAACAGTGTCTTTGATTAATGGCTCACATCCTCCCAAAGCTCCACCTGTGAGATCCTCTCTGAAGATGATCACTCGTCTGGCTGCAGATGCCTCAGATGATGACGCAAACAAAAAAAAAAGGGAAAAGAAAAAAAACATAAGAAAGGGAGGTAAAGACACATGGGCTTAATTGTCACTCGCACCTTTAAAGATACCAGTGGTAAACTTTGTGTAAATATTGTGACTTTTTAATCAGTAGTTTGGTGTGCTTGCTGAACAGGGACACACAATGGGTGTGGAGGGTGGGGGGAGCCTTGCTTCAATTCTCCTGTTTTCTGCCGACCTCTTTGCATTTTGTAACCTACCCGTGTAATCCATCATGGAGACATTAATTATGTACTAAGCTCTTTGAGGACAAAGCCTCTAATGAAGGCCCTGTCAACATGGGCCTCTACGGAAAAACAGTGCAGTCAGGAAAGTAGGAGGGATCTGAGTGCTGAACCCCCTACTTGGATCTCATCTTGGGTAGGAATCCTAAAACAAATCAGCGCTATTTTTCAGCACCTGCTTCATGATAATCATTTCCCCGTGCACACCTGGAAGTCCAAGCTAATAGGACACACACAGCCCACTGGGGGAAGCTCACTGAGCCGCACTTCTATATTTCATTTAATGCCAAAAACAAGTGAAATTTAACATTTCTGTTTAACTGAATACTGTGTTCAAAGTGGATATTATGGTCTCAGCTTTTTATTAATCTCTATGAAGTTCATCACTCAGCATAACATTATGACTAGGTCAATGAGTCTCATCCTGTTTCAGCCCAACTTCCCCTTGTAAAAATCAATATCCTGGTGTTCAGATGGACCATCCACAGATGAATCAATAGTCAATTTCTGAGAATAGCATCAAACACTGAAGGAAATCATTCTCATCTCCAAATTAGAGCTGTTTGATAGATTACAATGTAACACACAATATACCTCTAAGTCTGCATATCCACAGTAACTATGAACTTCAAGCTGTGAACTTCCTGTTATATTGTCATTAAAGATGTTAACAAAAGCGGTTTGTTAACCACATTTGACCGATCAGAAACTCAAAAATCAATTTTTGTTAAAACAATCAGTCAGCATTAACAGGTCATGTTCACAACAACACATTTTAGTGTAGAGGTCTTACACTTTTGTAAGTAAGCCATGTAAACTCGTAGAATAGGGTCAGAGGTAGTTGAGCTGAACAGTCTCCAGAGGTCATCACCTTTCTGCAGAATCAATAGCTACAGACTTCTAAGCTTCTTGTGGGTTTCATATTAGGTGAACAGTAGCACACAGAAAGCTTCATGAAATGGATTTTCATGGCTGAGTAGCTACATCCAAAGCTCCTATCACCAATGCAATGCAACACGTCAGAAGCAGCAGTGTAAAGCATCCCAACTCTGGACTCTACAGCAGCAGACACATGTTTAAATAACTCTTTCTGGCAACCCAATGGACAACTGTAGGTTTGACAGTTGCCATTAGAAACACACTTTCCTCAATGGTTTGTGTCAAGTATAAAGTTTGGTGCAGACACACTTTGGATAATTTCAAGCTCCCAACTTTGTGGGAAAGGTTTAGTATTTGGGTTAATGGAAACATCTACTTTACTCAAAATAAATTGGAATGCATAAAAGCGATGAGTACTGTTGGTTGGCCATGCTGTAATGATTCCGTTTGCAACCTTCTCCTGTGAAGTTGCTTGTATCTACAGCTCTCGTGGGATCCATAATAATGTGTCCCAGACAGACATGACAAGTGAGCCAGACATAGATCCTCCCTGCCAGCCAGCCAGACTGAGGACAGAAGTGTGTAGGCGGTGTGATCGATGAAAGACAGAGCCAGGACAGGGCGACAGGTCTGCTCTCTGCTTCAGCTGGACACAGCGGCGGCCTCAGTCCTCGCTGAGCTCTCAACATCAGAGACACGGACTGGATGGCTCAAGGTGTAAAATCGGAGCCAGAGCTGAGCCTGATCGGGCTTTTGTTTCATGGCTAATTACCGCCAAGTCCTGGCTCCCATCCACTCCTCCACATCACGCCCTCCCCCTTCTGCTCTCTATCTTACCTCCATCACCCCACTGCACTGCTTTATCTCGCCGTTCGCTCCTTGAAAAGGTATTACTAATGACAGAAGAAGGTTACTCAATTTATCTTTTGCACACACCATCCAAAGCTTGCTCTCCCTGTGTCCCTGCAGAGCTCATATTGCCAAAGGGAGAAAAGAGCAATAACTGGGGATTTGATCCTGACCTGACTTTCTGACTTTGGGTTCAGGCTGCTAAAAATTTAATGAACAATAAAATATGAGAGATTTATTTTTGCTTTAGTGAAGCCACAAAACTCAGCGATGTCATGTAAAAGCGCGTGGCTTTTATATGACGTTTCATGTCTAACTCAACGTATCTGAAGCGCAACAAACCATTTTTCTGCACAAAAATCTTATTTTTATTAAATGGCTGAAAAAAGTATGCCAACACTTGAAAATAACTTCACCCCCATGTTACTTTGATGGGATTTTAGTGACTCCTATAGTGCCAACATAAAAAGACAATCTTCAAACATTTACTATTTACAATTTAATCTTCAGCAACTTCGTCTCTTACCTGACTGGTGTATTCCTTGGTCTTCATAATGATGTTTGTTCACCTAAGTTCTTCAAAACACTTCAAATACACAGACTAATTAGGTCTGTACTTGTAGAGCACTTTATCAAGTCCAGAGGACCTCAAAGCAGTTCACACTACATTCAGTCACACACACACACATTGATGATGGTAAGCTACATTTTAGCCACAGCTAACCAGGCATGCCGACCACCGCCAGCAGGCAAGGACACAATGACAGAGAGGGGCTCAAACCAGCGACCCACATCAGTAATGCACTACTTTGAGTAGGCTGGTCACAAAAAATCCCTATGAAATACATTGAACAATGTGGTGATATGTAACAAAATAGTAAAAAAAAAAAAAAAAAGCTCAATAGTGTGAGCACACTAGCATGCGAGAGAAAATTTCAAATCATTAAAAAGTGCTTGAAAATAGTAAAAAAATATATTTGTGAAGAATAGCAGAGCTTGCGTGAGTTAGCACTGCAACATTGCAGTTCATAAAATTCCAGAAAAATTAGAAATATAAAGGCCAAAAACTGAAATGGCTGTATTTATGGACGCACAGTACATCATGACTCTACACGAGATGTTCCAACATCCCATCTGTATTTTATACAAATGTAGGTGGAAACGATTGAAAGGCTTTTGAGTGGGTCTACTGTAAGGCAAGCTATGATGTATTATGCGAATCGAGAATGACCTTCAAGTCTTTAAAGCTGTTATCTCCAGATCATGGGTTAATTATATCACGATCTCCAGATAAAACTTGTTTTGTTCTGATAATGAATTCATTCAGGCTGTTATCTCAGGATACCAAAGGTCACATTCTCTTGAAAAATAAAAAAATAAATAAAAAATGATTTTGCCGTAGTGAGTCAACAAAAGGTTTCCTCCTCGTAATGATCAGACCAGCTGTAAATGGCATTTTATTATCAAGTGGTTACAACTGGAACAGCGACATGAAGGCTTAACTTTTTAATATGTGCATTCACAGGTGTGCTGCACTGTACAACGCTATACAAAACTATTTCCTTGTGTTCTTCTGTCTTTCCTTTTCTTGCCAAACTGAAATGTTGCAGATCTGAAGGAACTAAGATTCTTGTGTTCATACTTTAGTTTTAGACTAGACATACGCTCACTGACACAAAGTTCATCTTTTGTATCACCAGTCCGCAGAATATTTCCTTAAGTCCAATGAGATTATGAAGATGTTTTCAGTGGGATGCGAGCTGGGTCTCTGTGTTCTTTTGGCTCAGGAAGGGTCTTCACCTTGCAATCCTTCAATAGATGCCGTTTCCCACTGTCTCCTTCTTAATCTTGTTGAGTCATGAACCCTTATTTTGTAGTTCGATGATCTAAAACGTTCAGGTGCGTCATAAAAGAAAGAAAAAAGAAAATAAAAGAAATTAACATATTCTGTCACTGCAGAGTCAGTTTAGCCATTCCTAACTTTAAAGTGGCCTCTACATTTGGTTTCATACGTTTTGATAACAAATTACTTTTTGGTAATGATAACTTAAAAGCCAAACCTTAAAAGAAATACATACATTTAGATTGATTATTTTTTTGTAAATTTAAATGTATTGGAAAATGTTAATCAGCAGCAGAGTTTTACCTACATATCAATGCTTCTGTTTCATTTTTTGAGTGTTTACCTTTTTGGGCAGGCTATTTAACAAAACAAAGTTAGTCAAGAATCTACTTTTCATCTACACTTTTCCTCCATCCGAGTTGCTGGCAGATATGGCAGCAAAGTGGGATTTTGCATACAGTTTTGACTGCAGCCATGATCCTATGAGCCAAATTTATTTACGAGTTCCCAATAATTATTCTCCAAAGGAAAAACAAACAGCAGAGTGGGAGGACAAAAAATAACCATGTAACCACACAAAAGTATTATTGAGTTTGCCTATCAGCTTGTGATTTCAAGATAAAACCTTAAAATTAAAAGTTCTTGACTTTGGTGTTAACCTTACAAATTTTATTATCTTAACTTGGTTTAGTTTGGTAGTACAGTCTAGTTAAACAGCAATAAAAAGTACAGTCTTACAGTCTTGGGTGAGACATAAAATCTAAACTTCTAACTGAGGTACAACTCCTGCTTAACACCTGGCAGCATGAATAAAACTGAACTTTCTAAACTGTTAATGAGAAAAAAATTACGTGTAGAAAGAAAATATTTCTCTGGGCTTTAAAGCAAAGGATAAGTGGAAACTAATTATATTGCATTTTGAAATTATTTAACACCTCATTAACCTCCTTTATTACGTTGATTTTAAGACATGGTAGTTGTGCTATTTCAACAAAATTGTACGGCGGTTTTATCCTTTGATGTGTTTCATGCCTGGGTCAAACCAAACTAGGACGTAGTTTGGTTCTCAACTTAGCAAAGTCTAACATCTACATGCCAAATACTACGGAATGGGTGAAAGAACACTGAACAATGAATCTTCTTTTTTTTAGCTGTACCATTGAACATGTTGACCCTCCGTACAGACAAGCCAATTGTACCAGAGATGTTTTATGTACAGCCACCATGTGTGTCCTTGGATATTCTACATGTTGTTGTACCAGTAGTGCTATAGGAAGAACAAAAAGGTTATTAAACATTCGACAACCCATGCCAGCATAAAAAAAAAAAAAACATCCAAAGTGCCACTATGAGCTGAGTAAATGTAGCTAGAACTTTGACACAAATTGCTGTATTTACCATTTATTTTGTAGTTATTCACTTAAAGGCATTTATTTTGCCTAAGGTTGGGTTGAATCAAATTAACATACTTGTCAATGTAAATTTTCTACGATTTTTATGTAACAAGAGATTCCTTTCAGTTTTGGACGGAATAAAACTTTTGGTTTGGCTAATGCCTCTCAGGCATAGTTTCAGTTCTAATAAAACCATGTTTTAAAATGGAGTGTTAATCATTTCACCATTTACTAGGGGGGGCTATCAGAAGTTTGTATTGGTCAAAACCATTGATCACTTTCCTCCTGAAAGATCTTTCTTTTTTTTTTCTCAAGTGAGTATACTGCTGTGGTTTATTAAAAACCCCTTTCTACTGTAGCAAAACTTTATAAGGTACAGAAAGCTTTTACTCGTCTTTTTATATTGTTGCAGCTAAGCTAACTCTTTCTTTATGTTCATATTTCAAACAAGGACATAAGAGTGCTATCAATCTGTCACCATGGCTGGTGCAATATACGCCAGTGAGGAAGGGATAGGAAGACATTCAGATAATGTTTCCTCCATAATAAAAAGGCATATCAGATTGCTGTCAGTCGGGAAACTTACGAAGTAAAGATCGTTAACAGAGAACAGTCTGACAGAAAAGGGGCCATAAAGAAGGTGGGAAGAGCAAGGAGAAAGTGTCTGACACGTTTATGCTTAACAAATGAGTCACTGGACGCCCACAGCTGTTAACAACTAAATCCTGATTAAACAGTTATTAATCAGCCGAGGCCAAAGGAGTCATCCCGCCATTAATCAGGTTTTATCTACTCTCCATTTATACCAAAAATACATACGCTGTGTGAAAAGGGGAGACAAAAAGAGCCTTGAAGTTTAATTATGCCTTTAAATGAGACCAGCTTTTGATCTTTAGTTTTGCATTGTGAGAACTGTATAAACATGGCCGTACAATGGCATCAGGTAGGTCAACCGAGCGAGATTAATGGGTTCACCTCCTCTGCTCTGTTGTCTTCATGCAGTCCATCATCTATGGTTTATCCAGCTTAGTGGCAGTTCTTACATAAATCGTTCCATGGGCGAAGACCCTTCTGTGCCCCGACTTTTGTTTTCAGAAATCGAGCAAACTTTGATTTGAACATCCTATATTCTATATTCTAGTCCAGATTTGACTCGTCTAAATATTGCACATTTTATGCGTGAATCAATCTAAGGAGGTTCTGACGCCAAAGACCCCGCATTAAATTTCTTGTTTGTGTTTCTTACAAATATGAGGGTCTCACAAGCCACATCATTTCTGCACCTACTTTGCAAGAACTAAGATTCTTGCAAAGTAGGTGCTACTTTAATATGCCATATTTCACCCCTAGTATCAAGAACCAGCTCTAAGTAGTTCAATTCCTTAGAATTGTTCATAACGTTTCTGGCTGTCGGTCACAATAACAGATGTATTTGTGTGATGATGTATCGTACATGCACTATACTTTAACTTGACACACAACAAAAAATGCTGAGGCGCCAAACCCAAAGTGAGCTTGTACACTTGGCAACCAATTTTTGTAGTTATACACCAGTTACAGTGTACAGCAGTTTGTCCACAGTATCAACACTCCAAAAGGTGATTCCTACTTCCATTGACTAATTATGCAAATGAAAGAAAATTTGTTCAAAAAGGCAAACACTTTTTCAAAAGTTTGCCTTCTTGAATGAACAGTCTTTGGTAGAGATGCATGTTGCTGAAGTCAGAGCCTCACTTCCAATTGGACACCCCTGGACCAGAAATATTGGAAAGCAACATTGTTGCTCTGTGGTGACTCTTTCTCCGTCTCTGCAATGAGGACAGCCATTGTATTTAGACGCACTTCCTGCACTGACCTTCATGCTACTCATCACATTTAGTTTTCCTCTGGTCCCTTTTAAAAGTGCAAACGGGCTGCACACTACGTCTGTGGTGTGGGGGAAAGTCAATAAAAATACAGTGGATGGATTTATAGCAATGAGGCCTATCCAGCTGAGAGCATTTATTGAATTGTTTGGTAGTGGTGATGTCACCAAAGAAAATATACATTTTCTTTGTATAAATATTCAGTGCCGACTACGGTTTTGGGAGGGTTTTGAATTTTGATCATAAAGTCTGACAGTGCTGGTGGGAATCCAACCATTAAAAATTATCCCAATTAAAATAAATGTATGGAAATTAAAAGCAAATGTAAGGCTAAAAGTCCCTTAAGAGGTAGCATTTAATTTTTTGATTTCTATGGCACTTTGATATAATTGCAAGTCATAAATCTATGATCCGTTCACATATGCATAAAAACCCAAAGTGGTGCTTGACATTTGTGCAAGCTCACCCCCTGTGGTTTGGAAGGGAATTGTGGACAAGAAAGGGGGTGGGAAATTAAATCTCACTGTGGCTTGCTGGAAAGTAGAAAAAAAAAAGTAAAGACTGGATCAAGCTTCTGAAATGTACATAAAATTACAGGTTACGGAGTACAAACGTATGAAAGTGATGGAGCATTTACTTTGAGGTTTTGTTATTGATTAAGCTGATATCGGGTAGGTTATTTTTTCATGAGCTGCTTGAGCTTTGTGGAACAATTTATTTTCCTGAATAGTGTAGACAGAAAATGTCCATCCTGAAAAGAAATTAGAAGTTACCATATGCAAGAAGGTAAAATAGATTTCACAGGGATAATTTATCCATCTTTTTATATATTTATTAAGGTTTAAGTTTACGCAGACATAGTAGTGTCTGACTATAATTCAGATTGAAATCTTCACAAAAAAGAAAATAAGTGCAGAATGGAATAAGTAGATTAATATCAGGAACCAGAGAAAAAATTGTATTAAACTCTACAAAACTTTAGGACAGTAAAAAGTATTTTTTTTTTCCATTTATTTACTTCCACTTTGCATGTTGTCTGTTTATTTTTCTCTTTCTTATAACATCCACATAAAAGAAATTGAAGTCTGTGAGTATAACATGATAAAATGTGAAAAGGTTCACATTTACAAGGCCTTGTTTTAGCTGTGTCTGTGTTTCTGAAGAGTGTGTGGGAAGCACGATGATTTTGGCGAAACAGACTCAACAGCTGGAAGTGGAAGTGGCAAAACAGCAGCAGCAACATCTGTCCTCACTGCTGTGCCCTTGAGCGAGCAGAAGATTTGCAAACCCTCCACCATAAGTGTTCCTCTGATAAGCTCAAATTTGGAATGTGATTTCAGTGAGAATTATGTGCGTAATTGCTAATTGCTGCAGTTATGTTTGTGCACTAAAAAAAAACAAAAAAACAGTCGATTTATAGTCTTGAGATTTTTCCGGCAAAGGAGTTGCCCACCAAGGTGAGGGAAATCAGAACAATTAGATACATGTAGTCATAGCTTTCACATAAAACAACACAACGGCATCAACACTATGTAAATAAGATAATAAGTATCTGCTGCTTGCATGAAAGTGTGAAATTTAAGCGTGGTGAGAGTTGGTAAGCAGAAGGGGTTAAAAATGGACTTCAAATATAGCTGAGGTGTTTCTAGCATGCTAAGCAGACAAATCTGATAGTAAAAAAAAAAAAAGTGAAGAGATTAATTCAACGATACGCAAAAACAAAAACCTAGATAGAATTGAGACAATTGGTGTAACGACTTATGTGCAAAAGCATTACCCTGCCCAAAAAAAAAAAATGGTCGAGAGCAGAAAAAAGCACAAGACAGAACTATGACCCTCTAATTAAAAGTAGCGTAACACAAACTGATCCTCACACTCCAACACACTGATGCACTCCATTAGTCATTGCTGTCAGAACATGAATATAAAAACCAGCAGGAGCAAAAATAACTGAGGAAAGCAACCATTCAGTATTTCTATCCTCTTTCATGCTCGCTCTCAATTTGCATAAATATGAAGAGTTTAAAATGCCAGGGTGAAAGAGAACTACCTGATGAGCTTATGCGGGTTAGCATCTTGTCAGCTAAATTGATTAACCTGTCAGCGAACATATGCCATCAGATGATGTTGTGCATGAGAGACGAGCTGTATCTGGAAGTCAGCCGAACAGTTTATGGAAATATTTGGAAACTCTCTGCTCGGAAAAATAAAGAACAGAACCTGTTGCTGATGTTACAGAACTCGCTCAAGGAAGAGATTCGGGCCTCTTAGGAAGAGTTTGGGATTGTGACCCTTCTCAGAGACGGTTTCTGTTTGAAGTTAGCGCTAATACCAGTGGCAAACCCTTGTAATATTTTCTAGGTAGTTCCTGAAAGGTGGTTTAAGAGTCGTGTTAAAGACCTTAGTCTCTGATAAATGAAATAATGATAAAATGTGCATCTGATCCAATACATCCCTGCTAACAAGGAGCCTGATAGAAATGTGCTGTTAGAATCACAATTATTCATACACCTCACAAATTTGGATTTTGAGGCGTAATCATTCAGCCACAATGGCAAAACAATGCAAAAAGGAACACTAAACTATACTAGTTAGATTTATATTTTAATTACTAATGTGATGTTTGAAGTCTTTGCCTTTCTTAATTCAATTTTTATTGGCATGACAACAATCATCCGTTTTAGTAATTGCTGCCCAGTTTTAATTTGGTGATAAGCTGTGAGTTCAGAAGTGAAAGGAATGTCTTGTACTTCCTTTTTTGCTATATTTTTCTTGTCATTTACTTACATGAATACTGCATGTATATTTGGATCAGTACTGTAGAATTCATAGCAAGGTGTTGTGTACTGACTGGCTACATTGCTTTAACCATGTTGTCATGGTTTTGTTTTGTTTCATTTGTAACTTATGAATTACAACTTATAGCCCTCAAATATCATTACACTTCAGGGTGTTTCCTACTTCCTGTGAAACTTGCTGACAGAAAATATTTTGAATCTACACATCCAGTGGCTAAACCAAGCACATTCCTGACTTAAACACAACTATCAGGAGATGCTGACATAAATGAGAATATTTGTGTTTTGTTATGGAATGCATCTTATTTTTAGGCAAGAGTTTAGTTATGTTGCTTGCTTTAAATATACTCCCATAATCAATGTTTTTAATGTAACATTTATTAGCCATCTTTAAATGAATTAACTACAAAAATCTTGTATTTAATATTTTGTCCTTTACAGCTGCCGCTGAATTTTCTCCATTTAAAAGTATAAAGATTACTTTGATCAAGCATTCTTTGTCATCATAAAAAATTTTTTTAAAAACACTCTGGTTTTGAAGCAGCAAAATCCCCCAAGATTAACTGGAACTTTAACCAAGTTCCTCAGAAATGCCAGCAGGAGCCTGGTCAACTTTTTGATGTGGATCACAGGGTCAAGGCAACAGTCAGCCTGCCGGCAAGTCGAGCTTCCACTGTGGAGTCGCAGTTTTTACAGCCCGACAGTACTGTGTTCACTGCCATGACAGATAGCTGTGCTACAGAGAGAATCAAATCGAACCTGTTGACATGGATGAAGGGTTGTACCTTCTGCAAGACTGAATGTAACACAAAAAAAAATTGTTTCACACAGGAGCTCTCCAACCACCAACCATGCACTCAGCATCGATGGCTTGATGTATAAGATATTGTTGGACTGGGTAAACAACAGAACTGTGAAGTCACAAAAAAATAAAAAATATCAAGAGTGAGTGTTTTATTGAGTCTGGACATCAAAGTCAGTGCATTGAAGGCTTCTGTGACAAAGTGAGAGCATGCAGTGTATGGATGTTGGTGGTGGTGGGGGGGGGTTAGCAACCACAAGCAAGACGCAGTGGAGGAAAAATGTGGCCAGACAAGCAGAGAAAAAAACAGGAGAGAAGACGGCACGTAAAGAAAGAGCTGTTTTGCCTGGCTTCACGTCACCTGTTCGCCGCCCTGAGGAATGCCCGTTTCATTTGATCTCATGAGGAAGATCACCTGGGAGAAGATGACTGCATAACAGAGCTCAGCGGGACTCCTTGCTCTTGTGCAACCCCAAAGCATCCTCCACTTTCATCGGCCGAGAGCAAGAAGGAGGGATGGAACGAAGAGGTGCAGGGGGGTTGGGAAGTGAACAAAAAGCAAAGTATGATTTATGAACACTTCTTTTGCTTTTCATCCACGCCCGCATCCCTGTTGTAGTAAACAATGCTGACTCCTTTGAAGGTCTGTACTTCTTTCCTTTTGCTCATCTCGCACACCAAACCACAGCGGGATAGCCCTTCTCCATCTCTGCCTCATCCAGTCTCCCTCTTTTCTTTTTAGCCCTCGAATTCATTTGTGCTGACTTCTTAAAAGGCTTTCTGAGTGTCACTTGGACAGAGTGGATGGGCCTAATCGCATTTAACAAAGTGAAGGCAGATCTGCACAGGCGTAAATGGATTGAATGCTTTTTGTCCCGCATTATTTAATCTTTCTAATAATGCCTCTCTGTCATTTTGTGAAATTCTGTCATTTTGTGCGCTTTCAACATTTTCTCATATTTTGTCTAGCTTGGTACATGTTTCATTGACTGAAACTGTCACTATGGGTCCCACACACAAAGCATGGATTGTGCTGTGAGAATTTTAAAAATATAATAGGTGAGGAATAAAATAAAATTAAAAACATTTCCCATTATTTATTTATAAGCATGCTGAAATAAAACTGGTTGAGACAAGTTAATGGTACGTTAATATGACAAGATGATAAATATATCTCTGGAGAATCCCAAGATCTGACCTTTTGCAGGCATTTCACACTCATGTGCAGAAGGTCTTCAACATTACAATCAGTTAAAATAATCTTTTAGTCCACAGATTGTGTCAGAACATGCATCATTTATGATCAGAAACTGCTTATCTTGACATTTTCTGAAAATATATAAATAATACCCTTTGGTATTTATCTTTTTATGCTAGCTTAGAGCTGTAAGCTTTTTAAAGTGACCCATAATTAGTTCATTATCAGTAACAACTTTCAGAGTTTTTAAACCGAATGATGATTTTTTTGATTGAAGATCTTAATTTGACTTCTGCTTTCAAGCAGAAAGATATTTCTATCAAGGGTGTGGGGATAATTAATCTGAAATGTAATCAATAGGGTTTGGAAAAAAAGGAATAGATTTTTCCAAACAGCTGTCAAACATTGAAGAGGCCCTTCTTATATTAAAAAAGAATAAAGCGTCTCAAATTATCTCTCAATTTTCTTCAATTTGTTAGATGAAAACAGATAATTTAACAGTGATATGTTTGGGGTTCAGATATGCAAGTTGTAAATCATCAATTTAAGATATTTGTTTATGCAATTAGGTCCATACATTATGTAGCAACATACAGTCTGTGAAGGTCTTGTCATTTTTGGAACACAGTGTTTGCTAAAAACCTAAGAAATGAATAAAAAAATGTAAGCAAGATTTGAGAAACTCCATTTTCGAATAAATTACACGTAGTAATTTAAATCCCATTTCTTTGATTTGAGGGATCAGGGAAGGATATATCTAGATTGCTTTGTTTTTTTTAAAACCACCACCAACTGGTGTTATCATTTATCCTTTAACTTTACCCTTTACACTCACGAGTTTCCACAACAGCTTAATATGCTCAGTTGGCATTAGTTGGACTGACGACTCCTGTGGTCTGTGATCTCTCAGCAGACGCAGTTAAGAGTGTGATCCTATCAGCCGTCAAACCAAAAATCTGCTGCATCCAATCTGTTAGTGTGTGAACTCCATGTCTTTTTGAAAATCTGTGAAGATAATGAAAATTGTGCAGTGTTGCCCCAGCTTTAGACACCAAAAGCGACCTGAAAATTAAACCATTTGAAAATTTCAGTGTGGAAAAGTCTGGAATTTTAAAATGTGAAATATGTGAAAAGTCTGATTACAAATAAAACACATTTGAAGTTTATCTAGAGCATTGTGTGAAAGCTGCACAGCTAATTATATGCTGAAACAGTGTTTTCACATCTTCTTAATGGTCTCAATTTAAACTTTTATAAGGAGGGAAAAAAAGTCATTATATAAATGTTTTAACTTAATTTACTTTTAGCAGAGATGGAGATGCCCACACCAGATGGTTCTCTTTGGTGCACTTCACAATGGAAATCAATGTGCTGGATGCCTATTAGCTATCTGTGAAGTTTGAATAATTTCATCTAATTCAACTCAACAAGAAGATCCATTCAAGATTAGTTAAAAATTTTGCTAATATAGCTTGCTCCGTAAGAGAAACAAATGAACTGTTTCTCTCATGTTTGCACAATAATAAAATGCTGCTTAAATGGACCATTCTTTCTATAACTACCTTTATATCCTAAGATTAACTTAAATTTTTGTTGTAATGCTCTTCTATCAATTTCACCCAACTGTGTTTCAGTCCATACCCTTAAGGCTGGCAATAATTACACTCGTATAATTTAGAAATAGAAATGTATTGTACCCCTAAGTTTAAAAAGGGCTGCAAAAAGCACATGTTTTAAAAATGAAAATAAATAAATAAATAAATAAATAAATAAAATAAAACAATGAATTAGCATCTCTGCCTTGTTTCATTTTGCTTGGTGCCTGAAAAAATATTACACATATTACAGAAACTGTTATTGCTTTGGAAATATTTACTTATTTTAAAAAGGGCAGGCAGCTGTTTTTGCATTTCAAACAGTCGTTGTTTGCTGTGGTAATTCCCAATTTACTCCTTGTTTCAGCTCGTATGTCTAAACAGCAGCTGAATTTATTGTAACACAAGTCCAAATATAAGGAGCTGGACAGCAAGATTTTGAAGGCAGAATTATATATATATTTAAAAAATTTTAACAGAGCTGTCTTGTGCTAGTATAATAAAAAAAGGAGACTCAAGGTGTGTTTAAATTCTTGGCAAGAGGTCTAGCTTAATCCCAGGATGGATTGGAGCCCAACAGGTCTGCCCCCCCATTACTGACCTGGTTTTGAAGCAAGTAAGCTAGTAGCTCTGGAACTTCAGATGTGACTAATAAAGACTTAATGTCAAGTTGGCAGAAGCAGCTCAAACTACTGCTAGATAGTTTATGTAGCAGGACTTTGAGTACTGTACTGATGACAGACTCGCAGTAAAGATCTGAACAACATTTAAGCACTGAGGATATTGTGACTGGATAGCCATTAACCGCTAATGGAGTTACAGGTGGGATCCAGTTCACAAATCCCTGTTGGCGTAAAACAAAAGGGTTTTTCCAAAGCTTGTTGTGAGATTACATTTGAGTGAACAAAACTGGATAGAGATTTTGTTAAGAGAACCACACTTTGAGGTTTACAAAGGTTATTTTTTCCTCTACAGCTTTTCTTTTTTTCTGGAGTAGGACCAACTTACAATTTGACAAGAGAAAAAAAAGGCAATGTATCAAATACAGATCAAATCTGAACATATTTCTTCCAATTGCATGAATCTTGACTCTCTCACTAAAATGGCTAATCTGAATCTAAGTTAGAATATTTTTGCTGACCAATGTAAAGAGAAGGGTTCCTTACTGCAAACTTCAACAATGAAGGAGGTTGGACAAAAAACTAACCACTATGTAGTGATTCCTTAATTATTTTCAGGCTAATATCATCTTATGAATGGATTCATAAGATGGATGCAGCCATCTGGATTCAGCTGCTGCTGTGGCCTTTTCCAAATTTCCGACAACCACACTCCTACATTATGACCTGAACTGTTTTTCCCACACCTGTGTTTCTTCCCTTCTCCCTCAGCCTACCTAAGCTCCCTTTAACTGCTCTTCCTGTGTGACCTTTCAGAAGTGTTCCTTGGCAGTCTCCATTATGTGCCTTGTGAAGGTGATAATGACTATCATGAGTGTGAGGAGGCAGAGGCAGATGGCAGGTACGTATTGTAAAATAACGCAAAGAAGCAATGAGAGAAACAAGGATGGTGTAACGGCACAAAGTCGGGCAATGGCATGATTGCCGGTCAAATATGTCGCACATGTTGGGCTTTTAAACCTTTCAAGGGCTGGGTTGTGTTATGCCAGATATTACTCATATTTTCTAATTTAACTCAGTATGACAGAAAATATTTAAATATTCACAAAATCCCATTTTGGGTGCCTTCATTCAGCTTATTTATATAACATGTCAGTAAGATCTCTGGAAATTTAATGCACAAGTGAATTTGGACCCTATTGTAAATTAGATTTTTAGTGAATGTTTTATGCAGATTAAATAAAATGTAAATGAAGCTTGATACATCAGCAGTAAAACGAGTCTAATAATAGAGATTCATCTCATCCAACCAGTTATTCATTGAATGTCGAACTGACACTGTAATGTCTGTTCACACAAAGTCTCTTGGTGTGCTTGCAGCATATTTCTAAAACTGATTGATCACTGATCAATCAAAAAATAAGACCTATACTCTGTAGAAGGCCAAATATGGCACCGTATTAAGCTGTGTTTAAAGATCTAAAGGGATTTTTATCTTTTGAAAATATGTCTTCATGACTCTGTTTTGATACAAGCTGCAATTTGAAATAAAATCCTACAGAGCTTTTCTTCCTGAACCATCTACACGTCGACACGTTGAAGACAACCACTAATCATACACCACAACAACCTAAACATTTTAAAAGGTGTTAAACAGCAATGTTGATTAGTGATGCACAACATAGCCAAATGACCATCAGCATCAGGAGATTTTAGTGAGTTTTTTTTTTTTTACATATTAATATTGTTCCTTTAGGTAAAACTAAGCTAATGTCAATAGCTGAACTCTATTTCAGTACTGTTGCTGTTTGTGTATGCGTTTGTGTATGAAGGTTGGTCATCTGGTATTTATTTGGGCATGTAGATCAGAGAAGCTCTATTTTAGATTTAAATTTTAGTCATAATAGCTATTTTTTGGCGAACAAATCCTACCTATACAGTACATGATTAAAATGTAATGCTGATTCGGTCAATAGTTACTCACAGTTGTGAATAACTATTGCCGTATATAGAGGAGAACAGTAAGTCTGACATGTTTAAATGTAAAACTTGTTCAATAAAAATCTGTAAAACAAACTTAAAGCAAGCTGTTTCAATTAGGATTTCTTAACACCGGTTGGTAAAAATGAGGGCAGGTGGTTAATTTGCTTCTCCAAACATTTTGTATTGAGGTGTTTTTGTGTCTGAGCCACATGCCATTGATCACTTCCCACTGATCATATGCCAGACGTTACCCATCTTGGGAAATGTTTGCGCTTACTTTGAAAAGTGAAGATGATAATGAAAGATAATGTTCTTGTCATTCAACCTGTGTAGTGGTCTGTCAGCGATAAAAAATGGTCAAACTGAAATCTTTACATCAGGTGTGTTAGGACTGAATATGAATACTAAATATGAACTTAAGCAACACGATTCCTGGTTGGAATTAAAAAAAAAATACATTTATTATTCTTTTGTTTATGGACCAAGACAGACTCATTTTTTTACTACCATTTAACTCAAAATGCAAAGTTTAACAACATCATGTGTTTCCAACATTTAAGTCAGGATTGAGTGATTAACTGAGTGAAAATGTATCATAGTTTAACTAAATCTGTTCAGTAGATTAGAAAAAGGTCCTTTAACTCCATCGTTTAATATCTCCAGAAATAAAATGGATGCAAATTATTAGTTTTTATCAGTGTGTCCTTTTCTTTATTTCACGGGAGCGGCTCTGCAAAGCTCATGTGACTGACAGTCTTCAGAGTAAAACACAGAATTACCTTTAGCTCAACCTCGAATCAATACCTGTCTCTGAAACACAATCTCCCCACAAAAAGCAATTAAGTAGCGACAAATCAAAGAGTGTACATTCTGTGATCCACCTAGCCACTGAAGACCACAGCGAGGGGTCAAACACTCAACGGCATGAAAGATTAAATGTATCAATAATACATCCCGGCTGAATGATTCAGTGGGGGCACCTAAATGAGGCATCAGTGACTTGTCACATTGGGAACAGGTGTGCTGCCATCCAGGCTCCTGTAGCTGCAGCATAGGGGGGTGGGATGGGATATTTGGCATGTCAGATGAACAGGTGTTCTGTATAATTCATCCTGCTTCCATATTTCATGTACAGGAGCTGGCGAGTGGGGTTGAAAATCTGCTGGGAAGACTTTTTTTTCTTTTTTCTCCCCAACATCCTGCCTGTGAACATATTCAGAAAGTGAAGCCAGATTTTCAGAAATATGGGATTTTTTTTTTAAGGGAATATTTTCATGAATAATTTTCAGTACTTCATCAAGTTCGTTCAGTTTATTAATTATCGGGATGGGTTATGCGGGGATTTGAATACTCCAAACTAGAATTTGCTTTTAAAATAAAAAGATATTCTTCTTAATCAGCTCCTTCTCATTGGAGATTCAAATGTCAAAAAAAAAAAAAAAAGAAGATAAAACTAAAGTAGAACACTAGATCACTTCTTCGAGATGAGCTAATACTTGTGCCTACTTTCCAATCCAGCGTTTGAACTTCCTCCTGATACTACTCCAAATGCAAAATGTGAAATTTTTACTGGCAACGACTATTGTACAATAAAACTGAACTAAGAGAGACAAAAACCTTGTCATCTTTAAATTATTGTGGATTCTATTACAAATTCAATTCAACAGCACTACTTGGGGGAATAAGTACAAAATTCTCCTTCATTCCACATAATGGCCGACGTCTCATTTAACAGAAATAGTGACGCTCGTTGATCTGTCACTCAGACGCCTAGGAGGAATTTGGTGCCATTATTGTTTCAACTAGGGCCGTAATTCATGTGTCGAACAGCTCACATCGAGTCTTCTCCTTCTGTGAGTTGTCAGCAGGTTTTCAGCTGAGGTCTGGCTTTGCAGCAGACAGAATTCAGTAATGAAACCGCCGTCGCATGTATTTTTCATTGGGATGTCAGAGGAAGCTTAAAGTGGGATTTTGAGTTTAAGTGAGGAGTGCTGGTATGGAACAGGACATCAGATAGAATAGAAATTGATAGAGTACAAGGAAGTAATTCAAATTTTAAACCTTTTCTAAACGAAGGGAACAATGGCACAGCGTAACGCTGCAATTTAGAAACAAAGTAGTAAAGCCGGTTGTCTCTGATCATTTTATTTTATTTTATTCCTCAACGTTAGTGACAGAATGAAAGAGTCAAGCAAGAGAACACTAACATAAATCGGCAACATTCAAAAATATTTCTTCTGAAAAAATTGTTTAAAAATCAGATTTTTGTCTACAGCCAGATGATCAAGGATTCCTGGGAAGTTATTTGAGGTGATATTGATATCATTATATCAGTCTAATTAATAAATAAGAAGTCAATACTCAGAAATTTTCTTAGAGGTCTGATTACCGGAAAGTTCCGAAAATTAGAGTATTACCTAGTAACTCTTGCTACTTCAAAAACCATTACATAGTTGTCCTTGTTATAAAACAGTCACATTTATCATGAAAAAGTGAGTCAAACTGGTATTAAGGCAAAACATTTCAAATTATGTTGAAGAGTATACCTTTAAAATATCACATTTCAAGAAAATATTTAACCTAAAAAAATAAATTCATGTGTAATGACTAAATATATTGGTACAAAATGGTTTATAGTATGGGGTGGAAGTATGTTAGAATGAAACAGAAGGCGTTCATTTTGCGCTAATTGGTGGAGCCATATGGTGATATAACTAGTGTGCTAAAAGCAAATTCCCAGCATAGAACTGGAGTTAGTGTTGAATCAGCTTTTCAGTAGTAGATCCAGCACTTTCATTGGTTGAAACCGAAACATTTCCTAAATGAGGTCTGGCTTTCAGGTGCCACTTTAAATGGGTTTGATGGAAAAACCACATGTGCAGGAACCAATTTACACATTTATTACAAAAAACTTCTTACATTCATCTCGTAGGTGGAATTGGTTCTACTGGTCAACTCTGAGCTTTGAACCATTTCCATTAGTAGAACATTTTAATTTTCTCAAGAACAGATGAGAAGGAATTGCTTCATATTTTTCTGCTGACAATATTTTTGGTTTATCAAAATAAATTGGCTGCAAACGGGATGAGGTTGGATGTGGTGGCCAGCGACTGCTGTAATTGACTGAAACATTTTAATTCCACATTTCAGGGAAATCTATGCGTTACCCCATTTCAAGTAGATAATGGGGTACAGAGATATAAATTGATAATTCATTAAATCTTGACAAGGGTAACTAGGATATCAAGAAAATGGAATTGCCACTTGCTCAGATCCACTGATTTCCATCATTATTCACATTATTATATTATAACCAACCACAAAAAGCTTTTTTTTTTTGCTTTAATTTAACGGTTACAATATGAAGCATCTGGTGAAGATGGTGACAAGAGCCCCTCAAGCTTGCCGTTGAGACGTGATTCAGCATATTTGTGTCTTTTTGTGCTTTCTTGTAGAAATCCTCACACTTACACACACTTATGCATTCACTCACAATTTGCACAAGCCGATATAATACCAATCTCAGAGTACTTATAGCAGAATCCCTTATTATTCCATTTATGCATCTTTATGTGGTGGAGATCCCACAGAGTGATTTAAATGGGATCAGACAGTTACACAAACAACAATTAAAAGCTTGGTTAAGTTTGTTCTTCCTGATTACCAGTGAAGTTGCATCCTGCATACAAAGCAGCTCCGCCACAACAAATGTCTGTTGATGTGCATTTGGGATGATCAAGGCTTCATTCAAAAAAAAAAAAAAAAAAATCGGCTCATTCCCTCCCACAACACAATAACACACTCGTCTAATGTCTTCATGAATAAAGCCAGTCACTTTCCAAAGACAAATGATAAGAGGCGCCAGTCTCAAAGAGCCGTGCATTTTTTTTTTTTTTTGCTGTTTGTTGCTCAGCTCTTAAAAGGCACAGTCAAATGAGGAGGAAAAAATCCACATCTAGCAAAAATAGAAAAACATCATCTGTACGGGAAACGATTCCTCCACAAGTCACTGCTATCCTTCATGGTTCTGGGCACAATGGGGAAATGTGGTTGTCTTACAAGGTGGCTGTGATGAAGACAAATGGAAACCCACAAGACCAAAAAGTAGAAAAGTACAGCTGATGTAATAAGAGAAGTCACAAGAGGATCATCCTTCCTATTGAAATCTCTGGAAAAATATAAAATGGAATAAAAAACAACCAAAAAGTGAAAAAAAAATAAAATAAAAATCCAAAACTGCTGCCAAAATCTTTTCACTTTTGAGGACAAAAATAGTCGACATGAAACTATAATTTTAGGTTTCGGGAAAACAACGGGAATAAGGAAAACACACCAACAGATAAATACGCTTATATACAAATATATCCACAAAAATATCAAAAAATATCCTTAGAATGCTTTGAGCGTTTGCTCTTTAGTCAGTCATTCACATAGGCAGATAGTATAAAATAGTTGCTAAACTTTTCAAACTAGCAGCAAAAGCTGTGCAGTTTTTACCAATGTTATGCAACTGTGTCAACATCAGCAATTATTCTTATGTTGATTTGTCCTGGATCTCCTACCCACTTGCTCATTATAAGCAAGAAAGGATAAAAATGGCAGCTTAATGTCCAAAATATGAATATGCTTTGGCAGGAAGATCTTGCGGTAATCTCATCGGGGAACAGAAGAATGACAGCCATGCCACCTAACATGCTTTTTTAAATCTGCAGAATTAAAAAAATGTAATTAAATAAAATAAAAAAACTTCCTATTTTATTGTATTTTATTTTTTTTTATTTGAGTACACCATGTTGCCCACAGATTTGTGTAACAAAAAATTTTCTATGGTTAATGCTGTTGACTGTCATGTGTGCACGACTCATGCATCTTAAGTCAAAACATAATGCTTAGGAGGCACATTACAAAAAAAGAAGATCAGAATTTCAATAAATGCTTCATTTTTGCTTTGCAGTCTTTCACCATTATTGCCTCAAATGTGCATTGTTCTGCTGTTCTGTGGAAATACTGCTGACATATCACTGGAAGGCTTGGACTACCATATTAAACAAACAATGCTATTCAATTTCTTGAAATGGCACAGTGATCACTTCGTGCGTGGTCAGAATTCCTGTAATGCGATATTTGAACTGACTAAATCTCAGAGAAAGGAAAGCGGAGGGAAGGGGAATGCTCATAAATCATTCCTTGACATTGCTGCTTCATTACCCCAAACTCACTCTCTTGCAGCCTCTTTCTGTCTCTCATCAAAACTCCATAATCCCTGTCAAAACTGTTTGGATTGTAGGTTAAAAGTTATTCACAAATAGGAGAAGAAAGAGAATGAGAGAGGATGGAGAGAAGTATAATCTCCTATGCATGCAGCTCTGTTCCAAGAACTCTTATGATAATTACCTCTTGCTAGCTTTCTCTGGTACCGTACCTTTTTATAGGTGCTGGGAGGCTGAAAATGGAGCTACCATTGTGATTATAAAGCTCCAAGTGCACAGAATCATCCTCTGCTCAGAGCACAGGAGAGAAAGAGATAATCATTGGATTTTAGAGGCTGCCATCAGGCCCCCCTTTTACCAGAAATGTCAGCTTGATGGATTCAAGTCAAGGTCAAATTTGAAAGCCCTGATTAAAAGCTGAGCGGTGTTACAGATCAAATGTTAGGGGAACAAATGCAAACCAGAGAGTGTGGCAGGAGAAAATATAGCAGCGGTTCCATGGCTTTGCTGCAGCAGCCCAGTGCCATGCATGATTTTATTTGATGAGAAACATAAGATTTCGGCCATGTTTAAAGATGACAGGAATCTGAGGTCTGGTGAAGCAGGCAGTAGTGTATAATTATTGAAAACACCACAGTGTTGCAAATAAATTTCAGTGAGTGGCATCCATATTCAATGAGGGCCTTGACTGCCTGCCAACTTACCCGCAGATGTATGCCGAGTTTAACATATTGACTCATGGAATAGTTTGAAAAACACAACTGATCAATTGAACTTGTCTGATTTTCAGAAGTTGAAGTAACACAACACAAATCGAGCACTGCTTGTGAAATGTCAAACCCCGTCATGTGTGGAAAGTAGATTCCAAGATTTTTCTGTGGAATGTAACTCCAAATTATTCATGGCATTTTTGTTTCTGCGGTAGGTATAGTTTGTGTTTGACCTACTAAAACAGGTTTTTATAGATGTCTCAAATATTTGCAAATTTTAGTTATTTAGGAAATTTGGTGGTCCTTCACACCTGCGAATACTGGGGATCCCTTCTCCATTGTCAAGTCCCTCCTGCCAGTTAATAAATGTATCTAATAAATTTCTTCATATTAGATATAGGCTAGGCAATTACCAAAACATACAAAATTCAGGCAATATCCTAAATATTTTAAAACAGCTCTGATGGTGTAATTTAGCAAAGTTGCAACAGAATTTTAAAAAATAGATAATGACCATTCCTAAGACAAATTGTTTAGTTTAGTTTCATTGTCTATACAGCTCAAGAAATTAGTTAAACACTATGGCAAACAAGACAGACATAACTTGGATCATTGGCCACTTTGTCTATTTGGTAACTGAACAAAGTCATCATTGGAAGTTGAGGAATCTGCTCATTATTGGGGCTCTTATGTTCCATTTGTCATTGTTTAGACAGCAGTTCTTGATCTACTAGAATAGATTTATTCGACAGGGACTTTGTACATTAATAACATTGCTGCAAATGCTCCAGAGTTAGTAAGACGACTATTTTTCATCTGTAGTCCCTGGACAGGCAAAACAGCAAGAAAAAAAAAAACAGACTAGCTTCAAGCGATATAATCAGACACTGAATAATATAACACCAAAGTCGAAAATGCTAAAGTACCAGCCTTTACTTCAAATATTAAACAATGACAAACAAAACAGTTACCAGCACATACAAAATCATTCAGTTATATCAACACACTTATAAGTTAAAATGTGAGTGAGGTCTTAGCTGTGGAACAGTGCTCAGCAGCTTCAATAATTTCAGTATTCAGCGCACACTGAGTCACAGTTTAACATTTAAAGCGCTGCCCCTAATTAGGTAATGTGCATTTCTTTCATGTAGAACTTAGCCGTCTACTAATAACTTACGCTAAGAGCCGAGCTGCTGTGAGGGGATTTAATTTAAAGGAGGTCACTGCTGCTGTGGAAGCAGCGCAACACAAAGTGCCCCACATTACCAACCCCAGGGTTTTGTCAATAGTGATGAAACATCTCAGCACAACAGCGTGAGCTTTTCAGGTCACGGAAAAGCAGCGAGGTGGGAAAACAGGGACTGCCACCCATCCTGCTAACTCCCAGTCAGGTCTGTAAGTCTTCCCGTCCAGTGACAGGAAGAAAGTGGTGAGAGTCGCAGCTCTAGGTAAAAAGAGTCGGCATCAAACCCGACTGACCAAGCAGCGCGTAATTTGCACGTGTATGGTTTCAGGGCTCATTAACTTAAAATCTGATGAACAATTACCGCACTGAACGTAGGGAAAGAAACAAACTCAGGCTCTGGTGGCATTTCAAATCAGTGTGCTTACCCAGCACTGCTGTAAGTGATTCATCTCCTGAGGATGAAAGCAAACAAATGCTGCCTGGAGAGATGTCTGATCGTAGCCATCCATGGAGTTGAATTTACCCTTGGCTGCTTTTCCCCCCCTTTCACTCTCCGTCTCGCTGTCAGTGTGTGTCCATCTGCCCAGCGTGTAAGCACACATTGCAAATGTCACTCATGACTGTCAAAGCAATGCCACAGCAATCACCTCCTCCATACCCAGACTATAACGTCTCAGTCTGATGAAATACTAGCAGGTAGTATACTGTCAATGTGTCCGATTTTTTTTTTTTTTACTGCTTCAATATATGTCCTGGCAGAAGACATACAACAACACGGACATGACCCATTTAGATAGGTGTCAACTCCTTACGCACCAACACCGCGGCCTTGGCAATCAAAGACATACATAAAGCCTTCAGCTGTGTAGCAGCTGATCTGATCTGATACGTGGGAGGAAAGGCTTGTTGTTGTGCAATATTTGGTAAATATTTACATATTGGTAAATATTGGTAAATAGTTAAAAAATAATAATAATCATTTTGAAAATGTAGTTAATTTTGGGTTTATTTTAACCATTCCTCTTGGGGGTGGAATGATTGTTGAATAAGATCTCGTCTCATTTGTATTGCAACACAAGAGTTGGCTAAAGAATCAAACCCAACAGTATTATGTGAACATGTCCATTAAAATGTCTATCGTAACAGGGTATAAACATGTCATTTTTATTTTTCACAATTACTGACAACTAAAACTGGAGGTTCCTGACTGAGTAGTGGCTAGCCTTCTACTGGTTCTAGGATTTATTTCCTACAAAGTCACTGCTACATAAACTACTTCTATTAGTGGAAGCAATTTTTTACTGATATTAAACACACAAACCTCACTTGAAAATATTTAAACCAAGAAGGAACCCCTTGCTCAAAAATCAATAGCTTCAAAGTTGGCTGAAACTTCCAGCTGTGCACATGGACTGATCGTCTAATGACTCTTAAAGTACTGATGTAATATTCCCCTTCCCAATGGTTTTTCACCTTCTCCAAATTCAATTTTATTCCATGTGTATGCACGCATTCACAGATGACTGTATCCCAATTCATTACCCACTCAAAGGCTTTACTCTTCTATCTATGGGGTTATTAGAAAAAGAGGTCCTGTTTTTTTCTTTACCCTGGATATGAACCGTTTGTATTCATGGCATGGTTGAGTAGTGCAAATTAATGAAGTACTTCCCAGAAAAGAAAAGAGAAGGATGATTCTAATTTGGAAAGTGTCAACTGTTTTTGAGAAGCATTTCAAAATCCTGTGGCAGGTTGAAAATTAAGAGAGCCGTCGCCTCTCTTGGAAAGCTTAGGTCCCTTTTAGTCTAGAGGTAGCTGTCTCATTACTTCATAAGATCCGAGCTCTGGCGGATGTCAAACATGTCAATGAAAACACAATTTTCTCTGCTGATCCTTCAAATCTATTACCATTTCTATTAGCAATTCAATTTAATATTGCTCTAATAAGGATATTTTATGCCCTTATATAATATTCATTCCACACATTTAGGAGAGGCCCAGGGCTCAAATCTGTTCTGTTGATTCTTAAACTGGGCTTCACACTTCAGAATTTTAATTCGCATTTTCAGAGGACTGCTTTAATCCTAAAACGCCCCCATGGTATACTGACATCAATTAAAATGACGGAAAGTTTTGCACAGAGGGCTGTGTTCTCAGTGATGTGGCTTACGCCATTAAGCACATAATGTTTGAACTGATATAATGAGAGAGGGGCAGAATTTAACAAATTGGTACTTCTTCAGAGGCAGAACCAAGGCTACGGATCCCATGAGATGTACATATGACATGACAGAGCCAGTCTGCAAATTGGGAAAGACAAAAGAACATGCTATCCAAGTCATGCAGATGTTTTGCTCCTATTAAGACACAGATTGATTTCAAGAAAATGTTCCTAAGCTTGTTCATATAGTCAGGGCAGTAAGTTAAACGTTAAAAACTACAAGAACTACAAATAGCCTCTGCATTGATCCACACTGATCTTTTAAATTCTCCAAAACATTGGGCCAAATAAACGGATAACCGGTTTAATAAACCCTAAATCTGGTAACGCAGGTACTTCATAATTTTCATCCCATTAATGAAATGTAAACAAATTAGAAATGTGCGGTCTAAATATTTCAGTGCAAGATTGTTTTACCTTTAAAAATATTTTTTTTAAGTAACTAAAACTGAAGAATCCCAAAGAAACAGAATAATTTGCTTCTTCATGTTTCTTTCTAAAATATGAAAACCAGGTCAAACATTCATGACTTCTGTTATCTTCATCATTACGCAGAGGTGTCAAAAAGCCTTTTATCAAAAGACTGATTTTGTTCACACAAGCCAACTATTTGCTGCTGTATGAGAAGAACCAAACAGTAAATAAGACACCATCTACCTGGTGAGTAGGTAAAGATATTACTCAACAGTAAAAGTAAAAAACCTTGACAAATTTCAATAGCTTTAGAGAAAAGTATCAATGGGCCCGGCATTGCATTGTGTTCCACTCACAAGGCTTTACCCTCCTGTGTTTCAGATTTCAGATGACAGCATTAATGCTGGACTGTCTTTTTTCCACTTTACTCCTTCTAGTTTAAATGTGGAACAAACAACTTTGTTATGGTGAGTCAGAAGCATTTTATAAAAGTTGGCTTTCAAGCTCCAGATGGGTTGAATTTAAACCCAAGGCAAAGCAACATGGGATTTCCTCTGGCACGCAAAGAAACCCAAATCTTTCAACACATGCCATGTAGACAGTTTCAAACTTCTCAAATTTCTCTATAATCACAAATATTTTATGCATTTTGATAAGATTTAGTGTGATTGGAGAAGTAGAAAATGATTGGCGAAATTAATACATCTCTACCTATTTTATAAATAAATTTTTGAATGTGATCCAGCTCAGAAATTTGGCTAGGCCAAAGCTCTACAACCTGTGGGACTGTAGAGGGAAGTAGTCCTTTGGACTTTCCTCACTGAACCAACTACCATATTTTCCACACTGTAGGGCACACTGGATTTTAAGGCGCACTGTTAATGAACGGTCTATTTTCAATCTGTTTTCATATATAAAGCACACCGGACTATAAGGCACATTAAGCGAAACAAAATAGTCAGATAAGTCAGTCAGTTAAAGCGCAGTACATATTACTACTCTCCTGACTATGTTAACCGTAATGTAATGAAGCTAAAAAAAAATTTACCGAGTGCCATGTACCACACAAAAATCTCTTCCAGGTCAGCAAGCACAACCAGAATTAATACATATTAATTCACTAGAGGGTGCCGTTTTACTCCAGAACATTAAAAAAAGCACTCCGGATTACGAGGCGTACTGTTGTTTATTTTGGTAAAATTAAAGGCTTTTAAGTCCGCCTTATAGTCTGGAAAATATGTTAACTTCTAAACAGATATAATAACAAATGGGAGCTTTAGTAGTAGCTCCCATTACACAGTCGCTCCTACTACACACTCTTCTACCTGAGCTAGAAATCATATCAGCTCATCCAGAGTTAATGTGAATGAAGGTTCTCCTTGCCTACTTACTTTTAGTGGTCAGACCTGTTGTTGGCACTGTATCCTTCAGCACCTACCTGGGGCACCGTTCCCTCTACTTTCATATCAAGAGATATTCTGTTATTCTTTCTGGTGGATACATGTTGCTACTTAACTGCAATTTTGAATGCATCAGTAAATGTGCAGGCTGTGAAGACCCAGATATGAAGGAGGAGAAAAACAGATCAATAGAGGAAATTAGCAACTCATATGTGCAGATATGGATGAAGAGAATAGAGAGTGAAGCGGAGCAGACGACACAGTGTATCATGTCGGATTCAGTTAGGCACCAGTGCCCTGCTCCAGTGGAGAGCAATTTGCTTGTTTCCCTCCCGGCTCCCGCTGCGATGGCAACGCCGTCACCTCCTCTACGCTCAGAATAAAGAGGCTTCTGCTGGGGGGATATCACCTCTCAGTTTGGCCTGTCTACCCTCAGATCCCTCATCTCCTGTGCCGTAACCTCTGAAAAGCCCACGCCATGCTGCCATTACCGCAGCGCCAAGGCTTTAAGCAGGAAAAAGATGGATCTGGAACTTCTCTCCGACCAAAGCTCCACATATCCCTCCTCTGTATTCAATGCCATTATTTACCTCGCTGCCTGCCCAGCCGTCCTGTCTCGTCTTTCTCCTTCACTGCCTCGCCCCCTCTTTTGTTTTTGTTAGCCACTACAGTACCACGGCTGTAAGAAGATATAAATATCTCAAGGCGTGAGCCACATCCAATAAAGGAAACTGATGTGAAAGGCTGTGACAGGATATCGCAGTGTTTGAGGAGTGTGAAGGCGATTTATTCGCTCAGTTAAGGTTGGTAAGACCTTAAAGCAGTCCACCGGACGGGGAAGACAAATGGAAATGGATTCTAGTGAGGCATTGCATTAGAGGCGAAGGCTCAATATTTGCTGTAAAATTAAACAGTTGCCCCTTGACCAGTCCTGTTTCACAGCTCGGCATGATAGATGACTAGCACTGCTCAGAATGAAACATTTTTGGGTTACATGCTCAATGACGGTCACTGGTAAATTAATTCAAAGCCATGTCTAAATGGCTTGTGACGCTCGCTCAAGCCAGTCGCCTGTTAATACCGTTGGATGGACCCCACCCTCATATGTCGCCCATAATTTCACAAAGCCCAACTGGGATGAGCAGCCATGGCGTGTTTTTGATGGGGCTTTCACAGCAGGACCCAGCAGGTGGCTCGAAAGAAACCTGAGAGGGAGTCGTCACTCCTCCTTCATATCACACCTTCAAAACTGTCCCGTCATATCTCCGGGCCCCTCACAAAACAGCTGTTCGCTTTGCTTTCACGGTGCGGAACATCAAAGAACAAGTTTAAAGGCAGACCTCAACGGCGCTGTTTTCAGGAATCTTTAAAAAACTTGCATTATTCAGCGTTTCATGCCTCTTCCGTGTTTGTGAGTCACCACAAAGTAGCTACTACAAGCTGAAGGATTCCGACACGTTCCCCTCTGAGGCCGGAAAGCACCTGCGTTCATACATTTGTTTGAGGGTGGACACTCGGGCTTGTGAATGAGTGCCTGGCATCAGTGTTTCAATTACACATATCTCAGCCCGTTTTGGCTTCTTTCCCTATCGCATGACAAGCAACATCTTTCCCGCACACTCCTGGAATTTAAAATATGCAAAAGTACACCTTTTGAGGGGATAATTGCCGAAGTCCCTTAGCAACTTGCACAGGGAGTGAATTAATAGAACCATAAGATAACATGTTAATGTAGGCCTTTGGCTCAATTAGGTACTATTTAATAATATGCTAATCTCTTCATTTGTCATGTTAGCCAGTGCTTGATTATGAATCTTTTCTTAAGCATTTTCTCCAGACCTATAGCTCACATTTTTAGTCTTTGGTAGTAAACAGGATTCTCACCATAGGCATCTGTTGTTCACATTACAAATTAGCTGACTCATCTATGAGAAAAGGCCACACAGGTGGCATTTACAATGCTTTGCTAAGGTATTCAGACCCCTTTAACTTTTTCACATTTAACAATTTTACAATCAAACTTTAGTTTGTTTTGGGAGGATTTAACATGACACAGCTGTATGTGGCGTCTGGGTTGTCAAACTTTGACCAAATGAATCTATAAGTAATGATTTTAAATAAAGGTTAACTATCGCACATTTGCATGTTTTATGCAGAATCTTTGAGGAATTAATGTCAGAAGGCCAGTGTGTTGTGTTTTTTTAATATATGGTAAATTTACCACATAAAAATAAATGTTTCATGAATATAGAAATGATTCATCTGGCATCATTATTCTCATGAAAGAGATTATTTTTTATTCTATTAACGGTTTATGTTTACCTTTGTACTAAACTATAAAACGGCTCATGAATTATGGTTCTCTAATTTCACAATAATAAGAAAAAAAATATGTCTAACATTCCCGAAGCCTGACAGGCTATTTTCCTACATTAAATTTTATTTTGTTGGAGTTCATTAGCACATGATTGTAAAGGCTTCTGGCAGGTTGGGTGGTAAGCCTAGGAAAAATTTAAAGCAAGGTTTGGGTATGAAAGAATATCTCAAGCTTTAGACACCGCACAGAGCACTATTCAATTCAGCATCTGAAAATAGAGGGAGTATGAAATAACAGCAGACCCCGCTAAGATGTTTCTCTGTATCAACAATAACCAGAGAAGCAGACAAGCGGCTCAGATCAAGAAAAACGATCCATATCTCAGGTGAGAGAATATGTATTATTGATGCACCCAACAAATCTGCCATAAATGGAACAGTGGCGAGGAGAAGGCAATTATTAAAAGAAAACTAAAAACTTTGAAATTAAACTTTTCCCAAAATAAATTTAAGAGATTCTTAAAAACACAAAGAAGAAGGTACAACAGACAGATAAAAATGTATAATTTCCATCTTCAAAAGAGACAGGGCAGCTGGTTACAGCTAGATGGAGAATATGGATGAAGCTAAACACAATATAAAAAGGCTCCCCATTTTATATGGCAGAGATCAACTAGATTAGACCAAAATTACTTAGCAATAACATTTATGTATTGGCTTTCTTACCCAATTACGCAGAACTTTACTTTATTGGAAAACAAAAGAATATAACTTATTTGAAGCTCATGATTATGAAGGGATAAAATGTAAAAACTAAGGGCGAAGTAAACTACTAAATCCTTCTGAAGTTGTGACCTCCAAGTTTGAGAAAATTGCTTTAAATGAGTCGAAATGCAGACGTGCTGAGCTGCCCGGAAGCTTCAGACAAAAACACTAATGAAGGAAGTCAGGAGGAAAATGTGAGCGCTGTAGTGTTAATTGACCTGACAGACGCCTTCAGTGTGTCCCGCTGGAGAGGACTGGTGGCACAGCACTTTGATCAGACAAGGTGTTGTTTGTTATTTTAATGTCTGACAGTACACTTCTCCCTTCGCTCTGTCACATGCCCTCACATTCTCTAAATAATGCTGCTTTGTCTCTGTCCTTTCATCGCTCTACTCCCCCAATCCCAGTGGACCTGTCCCCAAAAAGCCTGCTTCATCAACTCGAGACGGATGATGCGGGCAGAGGAGTGGACGCCAGTGCGTCGACTGTCCCTCTAAAGAGACGAGAAGCGGTTATTTTCTACACAGATTCCTATACACTTAAGAATGACAAAAGAGGGCTTATGCATACGTTGCCCAGATCAGGCGGGCAACCTTGGAAACCAACATCTGTCCACTGCATCTTTCACAAGAACCGTGCACTTAGCACAGCATCGCCGAGGACAAGACGCACTTCATCTCTTTGCATCTACGGCCTCTCGGGGCAGGGGGGCAATGAGCGAGTGGTAATTAGGCTTGATTTAATGCAGTAATCTATCCAACACAGCTGTTGTGTTAAACAAGCAAGAGCATACAAGTGCCATCTATTTCACCTCCAGCGAGAATATCTTATTTGCCATTTGCTGGTTTATTAGCTGAAATCTCTGACCTGCTGCGTATTTTACTCTAATTGATTAGAATAGATTCATATGTGAAGTTGGAGCAACTATTACAGGTGCAGGAGAGCGTGTTAAATGATTTTGTAGGTCAGCAAGAACTTGTATGGAAGTGGACTTCCCTGCAGACAAGTTTAAGAGCAGCTGATGTATCCGACGAGACACTAAAAGAGTCTGAACATCATACAGACCACCAGGGAGGATAGAGTAAATAAAACACTTGTCATATTTTATTTAATTTGTTGGAATGTGCTTTTAGTGTCTGGTTTAAGTGTTTAGTTTAATAATAATAATAAAGAATACTCATGTGGGAATTCCATAAACTATTCTTTTGTAAATGTCATTCTTACCTTGATGGTTTAGGCACCAAGAATAAATTCAAAGTGATGTAAACGCACACTTGCATATAAACCCCCCCCACAAAAACAAACATGAAACACGTCAACTAGAATCATATCTATGTACATCTCAAGCCATCAGGAAGTCAAAACTCATTTCTGTCACTTTAATTTGAGCTGCCATGTTTCAGAATGTATGCACCATGTCAAAGTCGGTGTTAAAAGATAAATAGTTGCTACACAGATGCAAGCCACATACAGTAAATACTACAGGCTGCTAGAAAGTGAATTTAATATATATATATTTCTTTTAAACCCTCAAAGTCACAACGCTTGGTACCTTGCTCAACCTTGCAAATCAAGTCATCAACAAAATGTAATTTTCATACGACTCCCTTCAGTAGGTCAGGTTCCCCTCAAAGCACAAACGGTTGCAGTCTCACCAGCAAAACAGGTGCATAAATCATGGCAGTGACCTTTCTGCACAGGAACAAGCAGGGGACATGCAGCAACTGTGCTTGTACCGAGCATAACTTTGTGTTTGTGCTAATGCATACTTTACAGGAGTTAACAAGACCCAAGGCTACAATTTAAGGTATTAAGAATAGTTGTGAAAACGCATTCTGATATGTGAGCTTTTGAAAATAATTTACCATCTCAGACACACCCAAAGCCTAGCCAAAGCAAAAACGGAAAATTGTTGTTAAAATTATATATTTTGCAGCTACAACCAAAGACGGTAGCAGATGGCAGTTCTATTCTCTTCCATGTTTGATATGCAGTAACATGTTAAAAGCAGATTAGCACTCAATTTTGTTTATTTATTTATTTTTTATCTAAAATGTCTCTTAAAGCTTGTGTAAGTGTTGGTAGGAAGGTAAGTCAGTTGGCTCAGACACTGTGGAAAAACAAGACAGTGCTGCACCTGAACATTGTTGGCAAACATTGACGAATAAAATTTTCAGAAAGACGTATTTGATTTAATTTATAACACGAATGGTGGGCGTCAGCAAAGACTTTGTAAAGACAGCACACACAAAGAAACCCTGATAAAACAGGGTTATATTTTCTTACCTGAGAAACGTTCTTGTCACTGTCTGCTTTAAGTGCTGGTCCATGAGTCCCTCATCACCATGGCATCAGCAGTGTTGTGTCCCCAATCTTTGACTTTTCCTCCTCTTCCAGTTGTTAGATCATCCTAGGGCAAAAACAAATACGTTTGTTTTTGATGAATCAGGAACAGTTTGTCCTAATAACTTTCCCAAATCTTTTACACTGTTCTTGGGCAGAACTTTTTTTGGTACTGTAAGAGTCCTCCATTACTTTCTGTGTTGGGAACAAGTGGTCGCATATCGATTCGATAACTGTTAGAAAATCTGTAGAGTAAAACTTCATAAAACAATCTATTCTTTGTCACGCAGATATGATCAGATTCCAGATATTAAACATAATCTAAACTGTTAAAAGTTTTTAAAAACAGAGATGAAGGCCAAATTGCATTTAGTTCTTTTTTTTTAAAAAAACATTTACCATTAAAGAGTGAACGGGACATTCCTTCTAGCCAACAATGCAAGCCCAGTTATTCAGGTTTCAAACAGGAAAAAACTGGGTTTAATTTTAACACAACTAATAAGGCGCCAGCTAGGGTGTATATAAAGTCTTCGGACACACTTAAGGCCTGTGGAAAAGTGAAACCACTCTACCATTGCAGAAACTTTAAGAATTATTTGAGGCCAACCTTGAAACGATGGCACTTTCCTTCCTCTGTCTGCAATTTAGATGACTGCAGTTCAAACCCTTTAAAACTTGTTCTCGAGTTACTGGTAGAAGTGAATGAAAATAAATCAAAGCTACTTGTTTCTTAGAGAAAGGCTTCACAGCTTGGCTCTGAACCAGTGACCTCCTTCTTGCGAGGCAAAAGTACTAACCACTACCCTATTTCAGTAGCCCTAAAAATCCCTTCATAGTAGGAATTAAATTTTTGACATGTAGCACAGAACTTATGAGAACCCGAACAGATTGCTGGTCGTCTCTCTTGAGAGCACACTGTCACCTGCAGTGACAACACACACTTCGGCAGTCTGCCTTTCCATCCATCTTCTGCTTCACTTCGAAGCGCTCATGGTGGCGTGTCCCTGGCACTAGACTTTCACTTTACACTTCTTATTACACAGTGTTACAGTGACCGGCCTGCTTACCAAGTGCAAATAAGAATCTGACGGGTATACGCTTTCCAAATTTCACTTTTTCATCCTCTTATGCAGCTGCATAAGCACAAGCCTGAATAAAATGGAACCAGGATTTTGCTCTTAATCAAATGCCAGATGCCATCCTGTCAGTCTATTACCATTTTATTGAGTAAAATTATGAAAAAACAAAAAACAGTCTTTTTTCTAAGCCTGGTTCATTGAGTTGAACTTGAGTTGAAAGTTTACAACTCAAAACATGAAAGCTTATCAAACTTTCATGTGCTAAAGTTTGCTTTTGTTAAATGCAAAGTAGGTAAAGAGGAGGATGGGGGATGGATGTCTTTGGAATGTAACATTGAAAATGTGCACACTCATTTTGGGTAAAAACCAACACACAACTGTTTTTGCACTTTTTTATTGTCACAGCTACTCCAAAACATAGAATTCCAGTTTATTCTGTAAAGTATATTTCATGGTTAGATCATAATTTGAATAAGTTATATTCTAACTTATTGGATAAAAAAAATCACATGGGTGACAATTACTGAGGTAATTGGACCTATGGATGTGTTGAAAAAAGACAAAGGCAGATTTTGAACTATGTTTTGTGAACTACCAGTCTGATGTGCTTTACATGAGTGGGAGACCAAAGCTGGGTCTGGCCAAGGGGCCCAGATCCTCCTGAATATGACCCTGGATACTGTGGTCATTAAAACTGGTACTGGTTATATTGTCAGTGTTTTGTGTCATTTGGACTTGATAATTTCTCAGCGGACCAACACTAGCAGATGACACGGCTACTTAAATCACCACACCGTGTGAAACTTTACACTGGACCCACAGCAGCTTGGATTCTTCCTTAGTTTCCAAATGAAAACATGTCTTCCAACTGAAAAGTTCAGTCAAATTTATTTGTACAGCACATTCAGCAACAAGTGCTTCAGATGATAGAAATAGAATGAAAAAATAAGAAACAATACTTTATTGCGGCATAATAAAGAAAAGTACTGAAAAGTTGTAATCCAGATCAGAATGAATCAGTATCCAGATGTTGTTAATCAAAGGCAACAATAAACAAGTGGGTTTTTATCCTTAAAACAGTCGGTGTTTGAGCAGTTGTGCAGTTTCCTGGAAGTTTGTTTCAGATTAGTGGAGTATACAAACTAAATACAGCTTCTCCATGACTAGTTCTGATTCAGGGGATGAAGAGCAGACTTATACCAGACGTTCCAAATGGTCTGGAAGTTTGATATGAAGACAACTGTATTTTGGTGCCCGGTCACTTCGTGATTATGTGAAGTCCATTTTCTGGTCTTATGGATAGACTGTCTAGTGCTCAATCTGGGAATTAACTCAATATTATTTTCAAATGGGTGTTTCCACAAGTGTCATAACTGATCTATGTTTGTTACGACTGGCATCGATAAACAGCCAGGTTAACTCAAGTGGCTCGTATTTAGACCAGTGGCAGAAAAGTCATAGCACCCCCAGAAAATATTAGATTTAAAAAAAATAATAATTCATCTGATTTAACATTACTTATATGTAGTTGATGCAGCATGATGGCTGTCCAAACCTATGCTCTCCTGTATCAAGCCTGTCAAAATATGTACATGTGGTAGCCTAATATCACTCTTTGATTTTGCAGTAAAAATGGTCACAAGGTGCTGCACAGCCGGCTGCACAAACAGACAAGGGTCAAAACCAAGCTTGTCATTTTATTTTAAAGAGGAAAGAAGCGGCAATGGATGACAGCCGTCAATCAGAATGACTGGCAGCTGTTGGTGTAACTGCAGATTTACAGCGAATACTTTATACAAGGTAAGAAGATTAGCGTTCATATACTTTATAAATTAGTATGAATAGAAAGATATCAAAAATCGCATTTAGGAGAAGGTAGCATCTAACCATCAGTAACCATGGAAATAATGCCACGCTAGACCACACATAGCCTAGCACGTATGGAAAAAAAGAAAGCATCTCGTCTTCTGTACGTTTTTAAGGCCGCTCCAGTTTAAGGGGAGACGCTGTTTATGACACAGTGACATAAATCATGTGGTGTGAATTCAGGCAAAGTCGGTAAGTTGATCAACACATCAGGAGGGAGGAGGTACAGGTCGGTTTCTAAGCTAGCTATTTCAGGCTTCTGTAAATACCGCCGTCTATGAGCCCCAACCAGGTGTGCCACATCCACAGACAAATTAGCTTGATTCCAGCAAGTAGAAACCATGAATAAACTGACAAAAACAACTTGGAAAAACAACTTTAGCCGCTCAGTTCAATACTTCCGATGTACATCATGGCACTTCGAATGATTAAGTGTCGTAGTTGCAAAGGGTTAATACTTGGGTATCCCCTTTGTCATAAATGCTGTTTTAACCTAAACAATGTAATATTATCTGGAAGTAATCTGGCTAATGGCTCAAGGCTTTGTGCTGACGTCTAAGCGTCAAATAAACACAAATCAGTCTGAAAAATTACAATACTAATGCGTGTGTGTTGATAACTATAAGGAACAAAAAGATCTGTCATAGCATCCTCAGTAAAATGCTTAGCTCCCCCTTAGCATATGGAGCCACCACTGATGCACACAACACAAGTGGCCCTCACAGAACAAAATAAATAAATAAATAAAATAAAAAACTGTATTTTGACCTCGTTATTAGCTATCAGCAGCAGCTAGCAGCCCAAGGGAAGTCCAAATGGGGCCACATTCACATGTTGTTTGGAAAAAAAAAATAGAACAGCTGTAAACCCATGTGCTGGATAACTCTCCCTGTGATGAGTCAGGCCACAGTTTGCAAATACTTGAATGGGCTCTGCACCACAACACACAAGGCTGCAGTGATGTTTATTGTTGGGCATTTTTTAAAAATAAAACTTTTAACTTATCGTTGTTATACTTGGGTGCAGAATTCTGAACAGCCAACAAGTTTGGAAATAATGTTTCGTAGTTTACTCTTTTTGTAAACAGTGTCATGGACAGCAGTTTAAGTTCTGATTGCATAGGCAACAAAATGGTTAGAGCAATATTTATGGGCCAATATTACCACTGGTTTTATGTATTGGTCTAACGTCAAGAAACTGGATTTTCAAGATTTCACTCTGTAAAAAATATATGACCTAGTTTGAAACAATTTTTTTCCCATGCTTTTTGGAGTAAGTTGTTATGCATCCATTAATGGCTATGCCAAAACACAAAATGACAGCGAAGTTTTTCAGCAAAGCTTTTGACCAAATTCAATTACTCAAGAATTGCTCACGATGTGAGCAGTTAAATTGTGTGAAGTTTTGAGGACATATTGTTCACAGCACGAACTTCCTCGGTTTCCTCCGGGTGTACCGTCTATAGTCATGATTGCATAAAAACATGTCAATTAGGCTTAATCATAAAGCCGCTTTGCCAGCCCTCAACTCTTTTTCACAGAGATGCAAATTCACTTCTCTTGTTATCATTTCCCCAATCCCTTCATTAAATCCTTTTGAGAAATCAAGGGCTGAAGACAATTCAGTCCAATCAAAGTGACAGGTTGACGCAAGAGAGGAGCCACAGAGCAAGCACAGCCAGGCAGCACAATGATGGAAATAGCCAATTCTTGCCTGCTGATTATGTAAATACCACTAGATCAAATCCTAATACAACATTAATCATGTCCGTATGTTTTGACGGTGTGTTATTTCAATTTCCTTGTGAGGGGCTCATTTGAGGAGCAAAGCTAATCAATTGTGCCTCATTATCGTGCCACCGATCTATGTCGGTGACACTGTACGTTGGGCAAATATTGACAAAAGATTGGTGCTTTAACAATTAGAGGCTTGTGGAGCACATCAGCAGTCTGGAATACCACTGTGCTTATTGACTTCACATGGAAAGGTTTCATCAAGCAAGAGCCAATTATGGATGGGACTGAGATTTGTGAGCTCACCAACATTATCAATGTGAAGCTTTGAGAAAACACACAATTAAACTGAGTATTTAAGGCCACAAGTTTGATAGATGAAGCCAAATGAAAATATGTGTGTAAATATTGGACAAAACAGGACTTGTCAAAAAAAAAAAAAAAGTGGTACTGGAGTTTCCACAGGATTAGAACAGGTATCTTCAAATCCAGGTATGGAGAGCCTGTGTCCTGGGAGAGCCATTAAAGTTATTAACTAAATGTACTGTGATTTCCTTTCTCATCAAAACTACTATTACTAGTTCACTGATGAGCTGTGTACATTTCTTGATTACCTTTTGGTACCCTTTACTCAACTCTTTGTCTCTTCACTGCACAGTCATTTAAGGAGCTATTTTTGTGATAAACAATTTATTTCTTCACCTTTAAGATGATTGGACTTTGTATACCTCAATCTGACTATATGGTTAGATTATGCTGAAGTAAACTGTGAAATGTGAATTGGACTCCTTTCTCTAAGAAAGTGCCATAAAAGACGTTTGCTTGTGACTTGGTGCAACTTCAGTGAACAGATGTCAAAATGTGTTTGGACCAATTTTAACTCCATTTAATTGGATATGAATAATAGCTGTTCTCTATTTGCATTATTGTACAGTATATATACAACAGCTATGATTAGGTCAGGGAACAGCGTGCGGCACCAATATTAATGAAACTTTCAACCGTTGCTTTTGGTTGGTTTTAATTATAAATTGTTGTGCTGCGTGTTTTAATGACTGGTTTATTAAAAAGGCAGATTAATTGTGTATATCAAAAAAGCCACTCTGCGCTGAAATAATCCTGGGAATTCAAACAATGGAGAATCAATGGAGCAACATATGGGTTGTAGATCATCAATATTGTAACTTTGTTGCTTGTGCATTCATGCCACAGCAAAGGCCTGTATGTGTTCTTATGAAGTATGTGTGTTCACTCTATGAGAAGTATGCATGTGAGGCAAATTCATCATGTCTTTGATCAAATCATATTTTCTCTGATGCATAAATGATACTTAGAACTTAGACTCTGTACAAATATGGTATTGAAACATAGCTTCAAAGAGAGCTCAGAGCGTAGACGGTGACTGGGAGAGATGAAAATAAGCATTTTCAGTATACTGTTTCAGCAGGAGACAGGTGGGCTTGTTTCCAGACATGTCTACCCAGTTCCAACGGTCCTGCACCTTTTAGGAATAGACAGCAGTCCCAGGTTTAAATTAGCAAGCTATCCACTTTGCTTCTATGAAAATTGCATGAGAAGCCAACGTGTGGAAACATATGGCAAGCTGAGTTAACATTTAATCAGATAACCCACTCATCTAATTAGTGATGGGACTTGATAAAATTTATTTTAACAATTGAAGGGTCTGTAATAACTCAAAATTAATTACATTTTAATCAAACTGTCTGCTGGCAAAATAAGCATTTTCAATTTAAAAACAGTTTTTGCTGCTAAACTATTGAAAAATTGACATATGTACTCAAAAATATTTTTGGTTCTTAAGCAGTTTGCGTTATTTAACCATCAGATTGGTGCAAAGGGTAATACACATTCAGTATTTCAGGAACACAATCATACATCTTATTTAGCAAAACACTACTTTAGAAATGTGGACTTTGAAAACTGACATTATCATTGGGCATGTTTGTGCTTGCCGCAATATGCTTTGCATTCAAATGTTTCACTTGAATAGCTGTGGTGATAATCCAACTCCTTTTGGCGCACAACATTCAGATACATTTTTAAAGCAAAAATTAACCCTATGTGGCCAAGAAAAGTAGCTTTGACATCCATTGCTGTTTGCAGATGTTGCTTTTGCATCAGATTTACTGTTATTTTTCTATGTATGTTGCAGCTAGCTATTAGACTATACAAAAAAAATCTGATTTCAGATCATTCCTGCCTCTAAGTGGACATGGATGTCCATGACCAGTCTTAGTAGTATTTTTGACCAGGAGAAATGGTTTTATTTATATCCATAATGTAGATATGGTTGGCAAATAGTAATTTTTTGTCAAATTTCAAAATATATTTCAGCTGTCTTTAAAAAAAAAACAAAAAACAAAAAAACACACACACACATTGTTCCCAGTCAGCAATTTACTTAAATCTAACTGTCAAAATTGTCAAATAACAGTTGATACAACCAAGTGAAAAATTTCACTTCATTTTTTTGAAAAAATAATTATGTCTCAGATATATGAAACGTCTTTGGTACTATGAGGTACTGACCATTGGAGATTTGCTTTAAAAATCATCTCCAGACATTAAATTATAAAGAGACTTGCCATAAACAAGCCCATTTAAAAACAGGCTTGGAAAAAAGAAAAACGTGAATAGAGACACCGACAGAGGAAAAAAAAAAAAAAAAAAAGAAGAGTTGGAGTGGAGCACACTGAGGAGACGAAAGGAGATGGGGTCCTTTGAAAAAGATGTGGGTGGTGGGAGGAGATACATCTTTGTAGTGTGTGTTCATCTTTAAAATCGTGTATAAACAGCAAAGGCTCTTGTGTTTATCAAGGTGAACTCCCCCCTTTCGCCCCCCCCCTCTGTTTCTCCCCTCCAACAGACTGTGACAGATCATATTAGAGGGTGTCTGCTGCCTTTCATTTCACACTACAAACTGTGCCCCGATTGGATTTTTGTGCAATTTACAGACAGGAAGTGGTCAGATGGTGAGGCAGTGGGAAGTCTGTAAACAGCACAGTTGGTACTGTATGGTTATGTGATCTGACAAGCGTAAAAAAGAAGAAACGCACTCGCACGTCTACGTGCAAGACGACGCGTGTGCTCTTAACTCGTAGGCATATCGTCTTGCTCCTGCTGGTGACAAGGTGTTTGTTGCCCAAAGCTACAGCTGCGAGAAACATGTGGCATGATGGGAGCTGGATGACAAAAACGGCGGGTAACGAAGCATCAGAGGAGAAAATACAGCAGCCAGTTATATCGTCGTGCAGGAGACGATCCAAGGTCCAATCGTATTCTGTTTAGAGGGGGGGAACATTTACTTTCACAGCACCGCTGCTCCCCCGCAGAGGTCTCGCTCATGCGTCGATATAAATGGTTGAGCTGCGGGCAGGAAAGCTGTCAGTCATGGTTAAGAACCACTTTAACACATGTGACAAGCTCCATTTGAGCTGCTTTGGACTCTGTTGTGTATTGATAAGATGGTATGTGACACTCTTATGATGAAGTGATCGGTTTCATTGGCGTCACCTGAAATAAGCAGCATCAGCTCAAATTAAATGCAGTAAAACAGGTATAGAGGTAGAAATTTGACTGACATCTGTTTACATTGGTCCTATTTACCAAATATGTTTCCCCCCCCACTTACATTATTTCCAAAATGCTGGGACTAGTCCATAAAATGCTGGAAGAATACTTCCCCCAACTGACCCGACTAGTGAAAATAAACTCAGTTTTTCAAGCTAATTTCATTTACTTCATGATTAGGATGGGCAATTACTCTTTCACATACGACCAGGTTGGATTTTGCAGCATTTTGCCATAATGACAATATTTAAAAATGGCTTTTTTTTTTCATTGACTTGTTATTAATTTGAGGGTGACAGAATAAAATCTGAAGGAATTTGTCACCAAGCAGGTAAACTCTGTAAAATACATTGCGATTTGTGCAAGAAGCAATATCTCTACACAAATGGCAATTTGATATACATTTTCATGCACATCAATATGGATAAGAATATCCCAGAAACTGTTCAAAAATGCTCATCAGGTCCCACACTGTTCTCTTATTCTAAGGTTGTTCTGGCAGCGAAGTGCATTGGAGGAGGGGGGAAGAGAGTCTTATTTGTCAAAGTAAGCAAGCTTCATCAAAGCCAATAAATCCTACAAAAAGATAAAAGCCAGGAAGCATATAATTTTGACAAGCAGCTGCCCGGCGTACTGTAAAAGGTTGCGGTTTGCATGTTTGCTGATGTGCTTGTAATCCCATTTCATGCTCTCCTGGAAAGGAGTCGCACCATCATCCCGAGGCACGACAATCCCACCTACAGGAGCATATCAGCAACCCCCACAGCACCAGTATGACTGATGTGTTTATGCATTCTCTTATCATATTTACCCTTCTGTATCCTCGGTGCAGAATGCTCTATATTTACAGGGAGTGATTCAGTAGCCATCAAGAACAGCGGGGCATTATTTGAAGTTTGGATTAAGCCGCACCACGGCTGCAACATTTCTCTTCATATAACAGGCTAAGGGCAATGAACCTCCATCCGGGATGTGAGGAAGCAATATCCTAGTTAGAGAAGTGTTTGGCACATCTTTGGATAGAGGACTAAGTTTCTCCCCTGCTGTGGGCTTAAATACAAAAGAGTAGGAGAAGAATTCAATCATACCTACAAACTCCAAGCGGGGCAGAATCAGGAAATGGATGGGAATTCTAGTTGCCTTTCCATTCCCTCGTGATAAGTGTGACTTTCGGCACCACTTGATAGCCCCAAAGTATAGAGCGAAGAGGTCAGCCTTCTGAAAGAGACAATGATTGAGGAGATATCAATGCCGGTTCAGGTGACGTCCCTTTTTCTCTTCGTGTTTAATGCATGCTGTTACTCTGATGGAGAGGGAGATAGAAAGAGGATGCGATGGATGTAGGGTGAGATAAAGAAGTGGAGGAAGAAAAAAAAAAGGCTGTCCGCTGATACTGCTGCAAATTTTCCTCTGGCCAGCTTTGACAAAAATAGATGATTTTTATTAACAGCCTTGGCTTTGCACCTTCCATCTCATATATCTCTCCTAACAGAGGAAGGCCATCTTTGTACGGGTTGCACTACTCTTACTTTGAGCAGTGGAGAGGTGAAGAAGAGTGGAGAGGGGGGGCCGGAATTTAAGAGTGAATTATTACCCTGCGCCTAGCAAAATTCCTATCCCATTGATGTATACCATAACAAGGTAGTGCATAATTATGAAGTGAAAAGCAAATGATTTTCACACAAATAGAAAGCATAAAAGTGTAGAGTGCATTTGTATTCAGACCCCTTTTCTTTTAAACCCCCCAAAAACGTCCAGAGTAATTACTTTTAGAAGACACCTAATTAGTAAATGGTGTGGAATTTAAACTCGATATCAATCCAGTTGTTCTGTAAAGGCCTCAGAGGTTTATTAGAGAACATAAATGAACAAAGAAAAAATTGGCCAATGCATTTGCTTGCCACCTCAAAGCTCCTTCTAGCCACAGTCTTAAATGCACATTTTTTTTATCACTACTGTACAAACATAATACGTAAGAGTCAGTTTAATAAGATGCACACATTTTTTATTTATTTCTGAATAAGTCGTTTTGTCCCCTTCATTGTATGCCACTTAAATATCTGTACCCCCCCCCCACACACACACCCTGTATATATGATAAAATTCCTGAAATTCATCAATGGCCATCCATCTTGGAACCCCTTAGAAAACTTTATGGAGGTGCCACTATGAGGTGGCTGCATTGTGCTTATCTTCTACTCCAATCTTCCTATCATTTCACATGGCTAAACTAGAATTCATTAAAAACCTTTCAGTAAGGCAACACTGTATTAAATGACTCAGCAGGTGGAACCTATCGCCCCAGTCTTCATGTGTATTTGTATCTCACATGCATTCATCAATGACAGCGACATGAACACAAACAAAAAGTCAGTGGGTGAATATTATAGAGTGCATCTCTTTTCATGTAAAACTTAATTTTCTTGGATTTGGTAACACTCGATCCTACTTACGCTTTGAGTAGTACTGAAGCACAGCTTTGAGCTGTGCTGAAGCTTTGAGGTTCAGCACACTTAATATAAAATTTTTCCACAAACATACAACAGCCAGTGGTCTAGTGTCAGCTAAGATGTTTAAAGGCAGAAGAGCATAAAGTAAAAATTAAATCCAAGGTTTGCACAGTTGGGATGTTCACTGGCCGAAAAAAAGAACTACTTATTATATTTAGATATGAAATGCCTTTTTGACTTAGACTTGGCAGGCGACTTTGCCTAATACTCAGTGGTAAAATGCAGAGTGTGCTCCCTTGTGAGGTCTGGTAGCATAACTTGTATTTCTTTTAATGTATAAAATTTGATACAATATTGCTAGCTAAACCACTGATCTTACAAGACAAACTTATTTTTTTTGTTACATAATTAAAAACCAGTTTCCTTGGAGACAGTGAGAGCATAAGTTGTCTACTCAAGGTATGGCCTGGTTCCTGGTATAAAGATATATAAAGATCTTAAAAAGTTAGCAATAATACAGTATTGCCCCTCCCCCACACGTTGCTAAACAATGTTGGTCAGTTAGATGAAAAAAGGCTGTTCGACTTTTTCCTCATCTACAAGAAAGACAAAACTGGCAATTTAGAATAAGCGGTGATAAAGACAGTCCTTTAGTGTCAGGATTTGTAGTTGCAGAAGACCCAAATGCAAACAGGATGCAGGAAAATGTATATAAAATGGACGCCATGTAAAGCAAAAGCAAACAAAAGCTGTAGATATCACAGTGGAGAATAACCAGTCTGCAAGAAACATGTCAAGGACTGTTACAGAAAACAAGGAGGATAACAACTGGACTGATTAAAGTCAGACTCTGACTAACGATGTGCAACAGCTCTGTAAGGCTGAAAAACTGGAGACATGCTAATAATTGATAATATTCTCCGACTAGTAATTATTACCAAAAGGTAGTTTTTCTATCACCTCTCATTCACCACTGAGTGGATTAAAAGAAATAGCACACTAGCGCTCTCACCTTAGCCGACAGACGGCCCTCAGAGAGGGTAGCGCTTTCTTTATTCCATTGAATCTTAGTCCTAGATAACTGTAATCACACCCATGATCTTTGACCTTCGCCTGTTACCATCTCCTTACTCCTAGAGAGTGAATTGGCTCTCCTTTCCTTAGTGCTGCATGCTCTTTTACGTCTTACAGACAGCTTCCATGAGCCACAATAGCACCACTGCTGTGCTCCGTGGAAGCCCTCTGGGATTGCCATCAGAGAACGAATAAGGAGACAGGCTTGGGCTTGTGCTGATCAATAACTACTCCCTTCCACCCACACTGTCAGTCACCTTCGTCTCTGAGAAAACAACACGAACAGATAGCAGTGCCTGGATTTTGTTGCTTCCACTGATGGATAATGGGTGATAACGTCGCCTTGGAAACTGTTCTGCGGTGTATACACGCCATAAGGGTCTCTAGTATGAGCTATTCTTACTGTAAGCCTGGATGTGTTCTCTTTTATTGGCAGATAGTCACTGTAAACACCCTCCTATTGCTCAAACTGGCAGCAGGGTAAATAAAGTGCATAAAATGGCAATGAACAGTGTATTCTTCAACAAAAGAGCTCATCTGCCAGCAGAAAATACTAAATTAATGAGATTTCTATTGGAGGAATATGAGCCACATAAATCAGCCAGTCCTTCTGTCCACCCTCTGCCAACCCAGCAAGAAACCTTGTGTGTCCTGCAGCTCTGCTTTTACAGTGCTTTGAAAAAGGCTTCACATCTCTTGAACCTCGTCACATTTTGTCACTTTACAACCACAGACTTCAGTAAAAAAAAATTTGGGGGGAGGGAATTTGAGTGCCAAATTTTAAAGTGGAAAGAAACTGATTATCAGAATCATCACCAAGAGACACAGAAGCTGATTTGATGGGGAGATTGATGAAGCTAAATATAGGGTAATCCTGGAAAAGCTGCAAAATAATTGAGACCGGGTCAAACATAAAAATTATAACGCACTAAAAACTGAACATCGACGTCTACATATTTAAGCTACAAAAATATTCCTCCACAGAGTCAAAACCTGTATCCAAATTAGAATCTGACATTGTACATCCAATTTGACACAAACTGAGCTGTCTTTGCAAATAGGAATTGGAAAAAAATGTATTGTATAGATACAACTCAGGATACTGATCCATTTGTAAAGTGAATCTTTGTGAAGATTCTCTTCTTCACAAAGAAGTGAATCTTCTTTGTGAAGATCTGCTGTAATACTTCTATTACAACAGAAAAATATATTTCTACCCAACTGATATTTCTGTTGTAGGTCCGTTCAGTCCAATGTTTGCAATAGAGAAAGCACAGTAAGTACTTTACAGGTCAAAAGCCAGATAAAAAAAGAACATATTCATATTAACCCCTCTGTATGTTCCTCTGGCTTTCTCTGTTCCTCACAGTGCCTAACCGTGTGAATACAACAATGCCATTTGAAAGACAAAAAGATGTCAAAGCACCGTACTTGCAGAGCAAATCAAAACGGGCGAGCCAAAACCTAACACTTAGCCTCCCGTGGCTCAGCCTGCCTTTAGGGAAATCAGTCACAACCAACTACGGTAAGGCTTGGGGGACTGCCTGCTGTCAGTCCATGATGAGCACTCAGAGTTCTGACCGCAGGTTCTGTGTGTTCTGGCTTGCTGTAAGCAAAGAGAGCTTTTAGCTCCCAGTCTGTCAGCTAGATAAGTGAAGACCAGGGCACCCCGGTTCGAGTTGACAACATAATAGGCCCTTTTAGCAAATGAGCAGAGCTCTAGAAAGAAAGGCCCCTGATATCAAAGAGGTCCTAAAATGGGTGAATTTCTCTGGATGTGACAAGGGGATGCTTAAATTTAGCAGATAAAAATTTATGTTCAACACCATCAAAGGCTTAACTCAAACTAATGGTAAATTCCATGTTTTCACCCTTACATTGTCTCAAGTAGAAAACAACACCACATATTGGACAGCTTGTACCATGAGCCATCTTCAGAGACTTCTCAAAATCATATTAAAACTATATATCTATGTTGTAATAATAATAATAACTTACCTAGTGTTTGGATGATTCATCAGTAAGACCAAGAGCAAGCTCCACACAACATAACTTCATGAAAGTTTAAACGTTTCCCCAAAGCACAGCCTGTTTGGAGAAAAAAGGGTTAAAAAAAAAAGCATTAAAAATTTCATTATAAACTTTTTTTTCTTCTTCCAAAGTTCAATAAGCATTCTCTTTGGCAGTTATGATAAATACCAACTCAAGACCTGTTAAATATTGCTCTGTAAACATAGCTTTGATTTCTACTTCATTTAGATCTTGGGATTCAGTTGGCAATAGGCGACAGTTGATTTCTTGTGAACCATTTCTTTTAGACCATTATCCTGCTTAAATACCCAATGATTACCCGTTTTCTATGGAAGACTGATCGCTCCACATTTATTAGTAGATTCCACCAACATTAAATTTAAAATGTACTGGTATTTGATGGTGTCATTTACTCTATCAAGGTTTCTAAAGCCTTTTGAGGAGGTAGGCCTACTTGGCCACAATTACCATTTTTCTCTAAAAAAGCATTCAAAGTCTCACCAGTCTGAACCACATTGTTCTAGAAGTCATAGCAGCAATTGGGAAACTCCAGACATTTACAATTGGTATGAAATAAAATTCTTTATTTCCACAAATATGTCTGACAAACAACTGGTTAGTGTGTAGATGACATGTAATTGTTGCTATGGAGACCTTAAAATGTTGCAGTTTGTAACAGTAAGATCTGAATTTTTCCTTCACCTTACTTACCATCCTGCTCTAAGTGAGCGGTGGTAAGATAAACTTGAATGGGTCCTTTAAATATTGTTCCAACTGTTGATATGGCAGATATGGACATTTCTCTTTTCATTTGGTGACATATGACAATCTCCACACTCCAATGACAGTTTTCTGACTTGAATGGCGTGCCCTTGCCTTTCAGTTTTCAGAGAGTGACTATGACAAATCAACTTGCTGTAGACGCCACTGATGACTCAATCTTTTTCTTCTAACGGGGTCCACTGGGTTTTTAGTTAAAATTTTCTTGCATTTTGAAATGTTTGTGATTTCATGTACTGAATCAAGTTTCTGGGAGAAAATCGTCTAAAGCATCATAGATCCTTCATCTTATTAGTATTTTGTATTATATCAATATCATATCAATGTCTGATGCCAGTTCAACCTGAAATGTTGCAACAAATCTCAGTCTTAGTATTATTTGTACAAAGCACATAGTTATCAAGATAAAAATGTGTAATCGCTATGATTAAAATACATAATAAATACTCAAATTCTTTATTACATTTATTGTACATTGTTAGTGGTAGCAGTAAGATCTGGAAGTGGTGATAAAGCAAAAAATTAACAAGTCCAAGGATGTTATTGAATGTAACATGTTGGATTTTTCTAAAACTGCCCGGGTGAGATTATGCTGCTGTAATAAAAGGTTAATTCATTTAATGAGTTTTACACAATTAAATGAATTGTGTAAAACTTTTCACATTTTTCACAAAAAAATGTGAAAAGGAGTTTCCAATGTTCCCCAGGGGATCCCAAAAATGACTTTTAACAAGAATATATTGAACAAGTCAGAGACTGCAACATCACACTTTAAGACTGTGCTGTTCAACAGCAGTAAATGGGTTACTATCAGATTTTACATGACAGTACTGTCAGATTATTCTTCAAATAGTTTATTCTCAGACAAACTTCTGAAACCTGCATTCAATTATCCTTTAAAAAGCAATTATATTTTACGTAAGCTACATGGACTAATGACAAATAGAGGAAAGCATTTCTTTTATTTGGTTTTCAAAGAACAGTGCAACTAACAAAATTTGGAGGCCTTTATTACTCAAAAAGACATCTGTTTTGAAGTCTTTGTTGTTAATTTTTCCAGGAACATCTGGCTTGTCACCATTCGCACAGTGCGACTTTGTCATGGAGAAGACAAGTTACTGTGCTGCTGTCAGCATCGGTGTAGCACAAATTTGACGGCGAACATCGTGCTTAGCAGAAAGTTAAGTTTTAATTAATGTTCACTCTCCCTATCACTTTTTAGAAACTGTCTAGGGACATATTCTGAGCTTATCCTGTGTCTGTGGCTCACTGGAAACTTGGATAGACTCCGGACAGATGCTTCATTAAGCAGGCAAGGTCGGGCAGATCATACTTTGGCAATCATGTGTGGGATATATTGTCTGAAACAGCCATTTTCACAGCTGAGTTTCACAGTCGGTAGTGGATTTTAAAAATGTCCATTCATCTACAACGCCTTCTGCAGAGCATAAGTAGTATGAATGATTTGCATTTTCAGACGTTACAATCCAAAAACTGTATTATGTGTGGGTTTTATATGATGAACAGAAAGAAGCAGACAACCTAACTGGAAGGGAAAGTGTGTGTTTTTTTATTACTTTTCAAAAATGATAAACTGAAAAGTGTGGCAAGCTGGAACTGCACATAAACCTGAACAAATGGTTACCAAATATGGTGTTGGCAGAATCCTGTGTATTAGCAGGGATATGAAAACTATTAAAGTCTGCTTAAGACTTGGAACTGGAACAAAGGTTTACCTTTTACCAGAGTTAAGAGCCAAAACAGCTGGAGTTCAAAAGTGCATGTCTTAGAATGGTCTAGTCAAATTATAGGGCTAAATCCAATTGTTCAATACTGAGCTTGAGCTGCTTTGCTAAAAAGACTGGAGGGAAAAAAACTCAAGAAAAAGTTCAGAGGCTACAAATAATGTTCCAAAGAATAAAAGTACAGCTCTGAAATTATGAAGAATTTAGTGGCATAACTCAACATAATGACGATCCACATGACTGAACACAGGACCCTTTTAGAGTGACCTAAAAGTATTTAATGACTGTTTCTTGTACATCCCGTTCCTAATAGCTGTGTTGAATATGTATAAGCTAAAAGACAAAGTCTTCCCTGACAATTCCATTATTTTAATCAGGACCTTTTAAATTAATTAGCACAGATTAAAAACACAGACGTCAGAAGCACAAAGCGGAACCCCTGTTGTTTTTAATAAGAGCCAAGTTGTACAGAAGTCATCCATAATGAAGGCAAAAGGAACGAGCATTTGCTCACTTTGTGATGTGCATGAAAATAGATTGCGTACTTCTAACAAAAGAATGACTTATAATTACTGACAAAAATGCACACCTTTTATTCTTCTCTACCTCTTTCATAGCAGTTGGAACATTTACCAGACATATTAGTAATGAGGTTTATTAAATAGCCTATCAGGACACAAAGGTGGGGAGGGAGTCAAAAATGTCAGTGACATGGCAAGTCAATGGTGCCAGGTAAAAGCCTCAAGGACCAATTATTGAGCCGGTTCACTCACACACACACACACACACACACCCACACACACCCCTGCACACCCCCACACAAACAAACATATAAATATGAAGGCAGATACATCCCCTATTGGCTCAGGGGGTCTTCGGTTTCTTTGTGCTGCTGTGTGACCAAACTGCCAGCAGCAGAGTTTCTCCCGGCATTGATGCTGTGCTCAGATCTGGTTTGAACATTCCCTTACTGAGCCAAATGACCACCCAAAATATCTTCAAACCACCTACCAACACTCAGCTGCCTGATAAGGGTTTCACTGCTGAGAGAATATTTATGCTCTCTAATTTGGCTGAATTCACATTGTGTGGACACCAGGCAATTTCCCTTCTGCTTTACAGTTCCCATTATTGGATTCTTTCTGAGGCTTATGTGACCCAGTCTTCTCTTTTCACTCAAGGAAAGGAGGGAATAACAAAGAGCGGCACAACAAAGGACACAAACGAAGATGGCTCAAAGACTGAAGGCTGGAACGGGGGGCTGAGATGGAGGAATGAAAAATACAAAGTGAAGTGAGGTTGGAAGGAGGAATTAGGAAAGAACAGAGGAGAACAAATGGATTCCTCACTGTCCATTACACCAGCTGTGATGTGCTGTTGTGCCACAAGCCAAGTGCCCTATTTATTCCAGGCATAATTACATGGCAGTGGAAACCTGCTGATGCCCAGCACGAGGTTAAATCGACAGCCGACACTGATTTAAAGGAGCGACATTAGTTCAAGGGATGAAGTTTTAGAGCTTTATTTGGATTTCCAACAATTTGTCAAATCACTCAGCTAGCCCCTCGCCCTTTACCTCCACCGCTGCTGTTCTCTACCTGCTAAAGGATTGAACTTATCCAAATCGTTGTGGACCCGTATTTTATGTCACTTGGTCCCTATTAATTCAAAACAGCAGCCGGTGCTTCAGGTATGCAAAATCCCCAGAATTTCTAAAGTTTAAAACTTTTAATGTGAACATACACAAAGCACGCTGTTTACAGCAGGGCTATTTTTTTCTCCTTTATATCACATATTTGAGTCAGTGGACTATATAAATGTAAGTAAGTTTAAAGTACACTTGGTAAATGCATGATGTTGATGTTTATATTGCAAATATCACTGGTTTGTTTTTTTGCATACAAGAAAGAAAAATCTAGTTGCTTGGTTTTAATAGTGTTTGATAAATTATCCCTAGCTTGTACTTTCCATAATTTCTACCGGCTCATTTCCAATTCTGAACTATTTCAGAAATATGGAGGGTTTCCAGAATTTTATTTTGCACACTAAATATATAAAAACAAAAAGCACAAAGTAACTATTGTGCTGAAAGCAAGATAAACATTTAAGGTTTTGGATATCTGGCAAGACAGTCATGTTAAGCATTTAGTGCTTCTGAAAAAAAGGCCACAGGCTCTGGTCCCCAGATGCAATACTCCATTAAAATTTTTTTAAAAATTTTAATCTGTGGACAAATTCAAACTAGTTTAAGATCTGTGCTGCGCCAGCAGGTGCTGATGATGAAATTAGCTGCATTAAAATTTAGAAGAACATCCTGAGCACCGCTGTCATGCTTTGCCTTGAGGTTGTTCCAAAACATTTGCCGACAGTTCGATTTTACATCTTAGTTATTAATTTTATCTTTCAATCTGAAGTTTGATATTAATGGATTCAGAAAAAAGCAAGGCAGATGTGGGAAGAAAACATTAAAACAACTCCCCTGTTGTGATTTTTAGCTCTGAGTGTGAGTGGGAATGTGCAGAGAGGCCCTGTGTGGATTCGTTTCCACAGCAGGAACATCTTACAGGCATCATGGTGGTTTAGTTTTCTGTGGTAACCCCCTCTTAGGGCGTATTTACACCTGAGAGACTTTGTTCAATTGGGGACCAAAACTGAAACATTTGCTACATCTTCAGCTACTGAAGTTCGTTTTCGCCCTGCACTGTGTCAAACAAAACAAACCCATTGAAGGAAACAAAAACCTCTGAATAAGATCCTGAGTTCCTTCTTCAAGAAACGTAAGCAAAAATGGACTGGCTTCGGATTTTATTGTTTTATTTTTATTTGTACGACCTCTTGTTTTTGGCAAAACATCACAAGTCATTTCTCCTGCTTATGCAAGACTTGTGCCTTTGATGAGGTTGTATTTACCCAGAATGTCCTATACTATAGTCCACTTCCTGCTTTTGGAGTGGTCTCTGGTCTGCTTGGTGTTCACATATGCATTCAGAGCAGTTACCAATGTATGTTTTGACCTTTTCAGTGTTATTTGTAAGTTTTCATCATTTGGTTGGTTGTAAAGCGAGCATTCCTCGAGTTACGTCTCGATTCTGTTTTATCTCCGTATATTTTATGTCAGGTCACATCTTATTTAATCCTTTCTTGATCTCAAGCTATATAGGTGGATCAAAAAAAAAAGAAGACATTTTTAGGTCAGAAGCAGGGCCCTCAGAACAGCTGGGGGCAATTATGCAAGAAAAAGCAAACAAAAGTCTGAAGGAATTTCCTCGTATTGAAGTCAAAGACGAGATGTCTTAAGAAATGTTTGAAAAATGTTCCAAACAGTGTCTGAATACCAATAGACGGGACATAGCAGTCTTTCTCTTCAAGTTTTTTGATTATGAATTCACCCCTGAGGTGACGAGTGAGCAATCTCTCAGCATGTTTCAGAAGAAAGACGTTTGTGCTGGTGACGTTAATTTTGTTGTAATAAGTTGACCCTTCTCTTTTCATTTCAATAGAGACATGATGGCTGTCTCTACAAGGTTTGAGAGAGAGACAGATTTTTTTTAAATTTGTTTGACATTAATTTGAATGATTATTCATCCCCATTTTTACTGTCAGTATGCACAAGCAGGGTATCTTATGTGATTACGTCAAAAGTAAAGCGTGATTGTGAAATGTAAGGGAAACATGGGTTATCAAGTTGTTCATCAAAATTTGAGCGTAGGTTGCATTTGATTCCACCAAAGTTAAATCTAGGGCAGCTAATTAAATTCTGAAGTCAAGCAATTATTAAAAAAAAGCCCAACTTTGTGTAATTTAATCTCATATTTCTATTCTGGGAAGGCAGCAGAGGTTTGGTCTTTTCTAATGTTTTGCAACAAAGAACACATCAGACGGGGCAGGGGCAGTTGTGAAGAAGTTTAAAGCAGGTTTGGGTTTTAAAAAATATACCCCAAGCATTAACCAGAGAAGCAGCCAAGACGCCAAGAGAAACTCTGAAGGAGGTACAGAAATCCACCGCTCATGAGGGAGAACTTTTCCAAAGGAAAAAGTTTGACCATCCAGGCCACAAATCTGACATTTCTGGACAATTGGTTAAGAACAAAGGAATTTTTGAAAGAAACCAAGAATGCAGGAGATGTGTCAAATAAGTAAAACAAAGTGGTTTGGAGACCAAAACTGAATTTTGGTCTAAATTACTTAATCGCCTCACAGTAACACCTGGAGGTGGAGGCATCCACTGCAGCACACCCAGAACAAGATGCAATAAGTTCCAAACCAGAACTGAATGTTATCATTTTGTTCTAGCAGAGTATGCACTGGCCTTAAATTATAGTCATGAATCCTCTCACTAGACACTGTATGGGGAACAAGTACTTTACAGTGTGGCTGTTTTGGCTGCAATGGTCTGAAATAAAGCCATAGATTTGCAACATCTGAATAAAAATCAATGAATGCATTTATTTTTGCCAAAGCCCCACCTGACTTGACAAACATAAACCCGTCAACCCTTGAAGGAACTTTTTTATCTTTACTGGCCAATAGTTATTAGGGTAATTGGTGTCATCACAGTGCAGATGTAACAGCTTGTCCCTGCTGTTCTCCTGAGACTTTCAGAAGGACATCAGTTAATGCACATTTAATTCTCCTTTTAAGCTATCCTCTAATAGGAATATTATTTTTCTTTAAATGAACAGTACCTGGCAGGGGAAGCTGCTCTGGGGCACTTTGTGTATGCCATAGAGACTGCTGATTGTTGATGTTCTGTCCTGGCCAGGAGCACTTAGCTAAGGTTGCTCATTATTTGTCGTGACATCTGACGCCTTTGTTCATCTCTGTCGGGCTAAGATGCAAAGTCATCGCAAGCTAATGGTGCAAATGCTGCAATAGTAGGAAAGCTTATTACAGTGAAAAATGTGGGTAGGAAATCTGTGCAAAGTTAGCTAAGCTGCATTTAAGCTCCTTACATAAACCAGAACCTGGCACAAATGTGGCTTCTGTGTAGCCGTCACAACACAATGGGCTTTTGCACAGTAATACTTAACCTGTGTAAGGACAAGTTGAGGTGGAAACTGAAGTAGTAGCCCCAAAGTGGATAATTCTCCTTAACAGCCTCGAGAGCGCCACGTTTTTCATCAAGGATGCATACTACAAAATGTCTCAAGTGTTAAGTGTTATCTTAATGAAAACTTGAAAGAGTTAGTTTTGCTACTACCTAGCTGTGTCATGCAAGTCACGTTTTAACATAAATTCATTCCAAAACTGTTATATATATGTACCATTCAAGGGAGCGTAAGATGCTTTACAGAGAGAACTAGATTAAAAACAAACACAGACAACATAGAGGTCAGAGAGTGGTGAGGAGGAAAATCTTGTTAAGCTGCATGCTTTGGTGAATAAGCAATGTTTTTTGGTGTTGCAGCTGTTTGCCTCACTTTAGTTGGATATGCTGACATATGTTACAGTGCTTTTGCAGATGTATACTCTTTGAACTTCTGTGTTTTCTTTCATGCTTCAACTCAAAATTCAATCATTTATCAAGATTTTACGAGAGACGAACAGTAGGTGGGGCGTAATTGTGAAGTTTTTCAATTTCAATTTGTACAAGCTAAAATTGGAAAGTTACACCATGCATTTATATGTGGTTCTAAATCAATAATTAGTAGGCACCAAATTTGCTGAAGTTACAGCGGTGTGTCTTTTGGGAGTATGCCTGCACCAGCTTTTTATAAATAGACTGGAAGTTTTTTTCCAATTCTACAGTACAAAAATATCTTAAACTCAATTAGATCTGATAAAAAGCCATCTTTTCCAATCTTACTATGTATTATGTGTTTGATTTAGATGCGGACCTTCACTGGGCCCTACTAAGTCAATCTCTGGCAGTACATAAAGGGTCAATATTTTACAGGAAGGTAATACAGGTTGGTTTTGATGCAGCAAGAAGCTTAACATCCAGTTGTACTGAAACAAAAGAATGTTGCAGCTGTGGTATTAAGGAAAAAGCAAAGAGCATCAAATCTCAGACAAGATGAGGTAAAAACATAGTAGACTTTGGGAATGTGGTCTCAAGATCAGTCTCCAGCACCACAATACTACTGACAGTAGCGGTGTAATGTTGCAGAATTGATAATATTCAGGGTTTGAAAACAGAAAAGAAACAAGCAAAAACGCTAATATCAATCAGTACTACAAATACTGAGTTCTATGGTTTTCATTAATGTTAAACTTGAATGATTAATGGCCACCAACAGAAAATGTTTCCTAACCAGCAAGTAATTTTACACCAAATTATGTCAAATTATATGTTGAAAAGCAAATAGTGCTGCTTTTCAAACTGCTTTGTCGACGTAGCATTGCACATAGAATGGTTTAGGCACTTTTCAGGACAAAAATCTAACCTCTGATATGGCTGTGTTTTTCACAACACAATCAGCAGATCCGTATTAATAGAGTTGGTTAAAAGAGCTGGGATGGGATGGTTGTATATGGAACACACCAAAACTGTGCTCTTAATTCTTAATGCACAGGTTTAAGTGAGTTTCATGCACATTATATATTATTATATTATATTACTAGCATAGATGAGTATTCGTGCCTCACCATTTTTAGAGGGAGCTTAGCACCACAGCAGTAATACACCATTGGTTTCCATGAGGTGAGGAAGAGGCTGTTTGTGCCCATTATAAAAAGTTCAGGCCCTCACTGTAGGAGTCAGGAAAACACAGCTCCTCCAGCTTGACAGCAAATCTTTACTAAAAGCATGTGGCAGGAATCCTTTTGTCCCTGCACAAACGCCAACAATATGCCGCATACATGAGTAATGGATGCAGGGATGTGGGGCTCGTGCCACTCTGTGCCTCGGCAGGCATTTTTAATATTTATTTCATCAAAGCAGCAGAACACTTAATTGCGGCATACTGAATGTTAAATAGGGCAGTGTACTCTCTAAGAAGCGCAGGTTAATTGGGTTGCCAGGCTCCAGCATTGACTTTGATCCAACAGGAAAAGTTCTGCTGACTAATGCCAACATAAATACTTCAGGAAACATTTCATTTACTTCCAATTACCGAAATAATTTATAAACTGAGCTTGCATCACGTAATGAGTCCTCTTTCATGAAAAGTTAAGCAAAAAACACCAGCAGTCAGAGGCCCCTGACTAAGTAAGATGCTTCACTCTACTCATCTCTCTCCATCTATTCACCAATGGAGGAGGGGGTACGACAATAAATCAAATTCTTCTTCCCTGCTGTAGTGCTCCCCAGGTCCAGGAGGACAGTGTCCACTTCCTTATACATTAATCTTTTAATGGACTCTCTTCTCCTCTCTTTGGCAGCCCCACTTTCCTCGACAGGTCAGCAACGATTGCTAAGGTCGTTAGTCCTCCGATAGGCTGAAAGATACGATCAGCAACAATGGGAACAAGGTGTGGGAGCAGCAGAGCTGAGCAAGCTTTAGCACTCCCGGTTAAAGAGGGGAGTCAACTTTGAAAGGTTTTGTTTTTTTTGCAGAACAGAGGGAGGGGAAACTGGAGTCAATTAGGCATACGGGAGCAGTCCCTGTATATCATTTTGCAAATGTGTCAATCCTTCCAATTTAATTTTTCTAGTAAACAACAGAAACTTCAGTGTTATTTTAGACTATAAATTTCATAAAAAGTGTAGAGTACGTTTGCATTCCAATTGCCATTTTGGCCAACCAATCGTATTTTGAGTTGCCCTTTTTGTACTCAAAAAGCAGCTGAGAGAATGAACTTGACTCACATACTTAAGTACAGATTGGATCAGAAGGTTCTGGAGTTGGAAAAACATGTGAAAGTAAGGATCCTTGGGCTACAACAGAAGTACCAAACACTAAAACATGAGTTTTCCAAAGGCTAATTATTACAATGACCTTATGGGTAGATTAACAGATTTGTCCAAAAGTGCAACAGTTTCAAGACACCAGTTTTGATGGGTAAAAATTATTATTTTGGGTGCTTTTACTTGTTTCAAATGGTTTTTGACAACCATTTGACAACTACAGTGTTAACTTGTAGTGTGCCGGGGTTACATTTGTTAGAAATTAAAAAAGTTTAAGAAGTCTTCCTGACATAACTGTATAGTGAGGTACAGAAACTTCAGAATGGCTATAAGGTTCTATTGTTAGTTTACTGCAGATCCGCTATAAACAACATGGTTAACAAAACAATGTGAATGTTGTTTCAGTTGGAACTACAAAAAGGATGATGGCATACCACTACATAAAATTGTCAAGATGGCGTTACTCTGAAACTTTGTATTTTTGAGAGGTGGTAGTTAAGAACCTGATCTAACATCTAAAGTGGGCATGATTTTCGAGAGTTGGTGCTCTACATGGCTACTGCTGTTTTATTGCTTTTATTCAACAACTGTTTTCTTCCTGCCACTCTTCCTCTGTAGCAGTACTGCATCATCTACAAGTACTCTTAAATTTTGACTCTTCTTAGTGCTGACATTGCTGTTGGAAAAAAACATTTAAGTTTAAAGTGATGGCCTGCACTTGGTGTTGGCAGACTACTTGAGATTAGGAGAAACTGCTTTGGTTTTATGTCAGTGCTGGAATGCAGGTCATGGCATTTCATAACACACACACACACCCCCACACACCCACACGTGCACACAAAAAGACTAGAGCGTCTCATCTCTAGTAGATCTCAGTCCAACTTGTGATGCCATTTCCACAGTCTGCTCATGCAAGTTAAAACTGCCTCCAGATGAAATGATACAATGCTCATTGTCAAAAAGGAGCAGATAGGATGATGGGGTGAGACTGGGTAAATGTATTTCTTGGTCTACCCTTGGGTCTAAGGGTAACTGGGTAAACGTGGCGCGCCACTTACACCACGTCCTGTGAGAGATTATCCCAATTGCCATTTTCTGAAATTAATTCAGTGACCCAGAGTAATGTGAAATTCATTTGCACACTACTGACTGTCGGGTAGTTGTGTGCAAGCAGGCAAGTGGGCACGTGTCATCCCCACAAAAGCAGACTAACTGAATGGATAAAAAGGCGTGACAAAGGAACGCATGACAGCCAAAGAAAATGTCAGCCCGATATTTGGCTTTGCAGTTATGCAGTGGCTCCAAACTGCATACCTTAAAGCCAAGAAGTCAGCTGTGGTATTTTATTCCCCCCTGTAACTCTCCAACTATTGTTCTTTAAGTTAATCAGCAAGCTGGTCCTTATTTTTGGAGCACAGAAATAATGTCACTTTAAAGTAAAGGTCAAAATGATATTTGGCTCTCAAGTCATGGACTGAAAACCTGTATATCAAACAGCCAATAAACCATCAGTGTTCCTGTTTTCACCAACCTATTATTTTTCAAGAGCTGGTTCTCTTTAGCATCCTTGAATAACATATTAGCATAAAAACATTAGGGTTAGGTTTACTCTAAGCTTGCGCTCATTAACTAGAGTAACTTTGAATAACTTAGACTCTGTGGTGGCGTTATGCATCTTCTATGCTATTCTATCTAATTTTAGACCAAATACAGGAAGAAAAAGTGACTTATTCTGTCCATGTTGCTTGAAAAAAAAAAAGCTTAAAAAAACAGTATATTTTGGAAATACTGTGGTTCTTATTCCCTTCCAAGGCACCAATAGCCAAAATGAGCAGGCAATGTTGCTGGGGAAAGGGATGTCTGGGTGCTTATTATGGAGCTGCTACCTTAGTGACCCAATTTCAGATCAGGACAAAACAATTGATGGAGAACTTGGCTTCCCTTGCCCTGCCCTCTATGTTCAATATCAACTTATTTCTAAACTTAACCATGTTTTTATAAGAAATAATATACTGAATTCAAATCATTAAGTCAATGTAGGCATATTTGTCCCTAGACACATCTTTCTATCAAGAACAAGCATTAGTGTTATTGTTCAGATTATTGTTCCAAATGTTATTTTTCAGCTTATCTTTTTTTAATAGAAATAATTGCCTTGACCTTCAGTTGCATAAAGTTGTTATAGAAATCAAACATTCACATCAACTCTAATTCATATTCAGGATTATATATTGCCAACCGGTTTTCTATGGGCTAATGCAGCTCTGATTAAAAACACCTTTAAATCCATCTTCCGGCTTTTAAATGTTCCCAGCACCTAATCAGGACTGGGGAACTTAAGTCAGTTCTTGCTTTCAAATCAGGAGCAAGGCAATTTTTATTCTAAACAAGCAACATCTTTTTCGACAAGATAACATTTATGAAGATAGATCAGAGAAAGCAAAAGATGTGCCTTCTTTTGCTGAGTAATTATATTCAAGTCACTAATCAAGTTAGGCTGCGGATTGCATAGCAGCCATCCAACAAAGACGTGTGTGCATACACAAAATAAAACATGGAAGTCAAATTAAGTAAGCAGCGTGGGCTGTTGAACCCTCACTTAGCGCAACAGCATTTCCTCTTGTTATATTTTAGAGACAAAAACACTTGGACTGATTGGTTCAGGAATAAATGATCTCTAATTAGTCTAAGTGCTTCAGAGGGAATATTTTAAGGAGGAGAAGGCCTGAATAGCTAGGTTTCATGTTAACATAAAAAGAGCTAAGAAATAGAAGTATTTTTTGTCCCCCTCCTCCCTCTCAAATAGTAAGCTGAGGAGACGTTCAAAGATGGAAGGTGGGTTGGTGGTGTCGTTTGTCTGAGATCCATGACTGACTCCTCTTGTAGTTAAATCAATAAACCATGAAGCATGAACACTTAAAAAGGAAAAGTCTGGGATCAGACAGTTTGAAAATGTGAAGATCAGATATTGTATAATTCTGTATTTGTTATTCAAGTCACACGCACCAGGAATCAGAGCGATAAAAAGGGAACGGTATCACGGTAGCCAGCCCAGCTCTCTCCTTCTTTCTCTCTCTCTTTCAGCAGAACAATTACTTTGTGGAACAATTACATTCGATATGAGCATAGAAATCAGTCAGGTGAATAATATAGCACAAGACAGATTTAACACGTACGATCCTTTACAAGTTCAACTGAACAGATGAGATGAGAGACCCTACAGAAATATCTTCGCTTCTCTTTGCTTGTTGATTGTCATATTATTAAACACACAATCTGATTAGTTTGGTCCTTTTCACACCATTGTATTCTTTATGATGTAAAACTTATCCTTGACAATTTTACATGTGTTCTATATGATATTTAAATTTCTCTCAAAAGAAATATAAATTTTTCCAGTGACAAATGATTCATAAAACTCGGACTTTACCCTGAGTCAATAGCAGTATGTCTAGTCTGGAGCAGGGGTCACCAACCTTTTTGAGACTGGGAGCTACTTCACAGGAACAGAGCAACACAAAGGGCTACTTGTTTGATACAGACATAAATTTTCTTGGCTCAGCCTTTATAACAATAGTATATATATGATTACATGCTGCCTGATCATATTAATGTTAGGGACTACTGACAATAGTTATCAGTAATAATTTACCATGGCAGCTATGGTTAATAGCTATTATGTGATCAGAAGTTCTTAGTTCAGAGTTTTAAGTTTGATTCCCTGTAGCGCACATCAGTGTGAGTCTGTGTGGATGGGCACGCCAAAGCCTAAATCTTATTGGTCAGTTTCCTTTTTCTGTGAGCTAAAAATGAATGAGCAGAGATTGAACCTCCAGTTTTTCTAAGATACCGCCTGAGCTTTTTACAGTGTGTGCGGTTCTGGCGGGGTCGCCGGTTTATTAGCTTTTTTTCCTGGTTTCGCTGACTTAAAAGAACTTAAAAGCTGACGGGTCACCCGTTGGCTGACACCAGCAGATGTCGAAAAAAAGAATGTCCGACAGATCGGAAGGTACGCACAAAACTATCACTGCACCTGACAAGAGCACGCCTCTCCAACGTGCATCATGTGTGCGTCGCACAAAACCAGCACAAACCTAAACCACTAAAGCAGCGCACTCACCCCCTTTTATTTTTTTTTACACAAACAATGCTAAATAATAAAAATATGGAAGCAAAGCCACGGAAAGAGGATAATGTTGATTCCCAGGTTCAGGTGGTGTCAGATGTCCAAAGGAGGAGAAGGTGAAGCAAAGTTTGCTTAATTTTTACTCTTTTGGGGAATGTTTCGACTAGATTGAATTGTTTAATTTAATCTAGTTGAGCGGCAGATGCCCGCTAACAGGTGACCCGCCAGCTCTCCAGTTCAGGAAACATCAAAGAAGCTAATAAACCGGCGACCCGCCAGAACCGCACAGGGTAAAGCTAATCCAAACTGCTCTTAGAACTACGGGAGGTTCAAACTCTGCTGATTCATTTTTTAGCTTACAGAAAAAGTGGCAAGCCATCAAATAAACAAAAGCAAACTGACCAAGAAGATTTAAGCTTTGGCGTGCCCTTTGACCCCCACAGACTCAGATGTGCGCTACGTACAAGATGTTTTGACACATAAGATATTTTTTATTCTCCACAGTTTTGTTAATTGTAAAGAGGGTTTGATAATAAAAATTTTAGAAATTATTCTTTCCTTTTTTTACTTCAAGGAAAAGCTTAAGGTAGGCAAAGTGGGTGCAGCCGTACAGCTACAGGCGCTACTGCCCTCCGATAATATCCTGCAGGTGTGACTTCCTCCATTCAATGTACTAAACATGGCTAATAAATAAAATAAATAGGTAAAAAGCTTATTTTAGGGTAAGGGCTACTGCTACTGGGAGGCAGTGAACTGCTAATGTTTGTGTTAATGTTATACTTTTTTTTGTAAAAAAAAAATGGGGTTTTTTGTCATTGGTTATAAAAAAATGACTTTTTTTTTTTTTTTTTTACACAAAAGTAAAGATCCAATTTATACCTTGTGGCATCTCATTATCAGAAAAAAAAAAACGCTCATCCCTTAACACCAAATTAATAACAATATTGGAAAGTGTCTGAAGATAATTAAACGGGGCTTGCCAAAGCGCTCGTCGATTGGGCCCAAGTCAATGGTTCTGATATTAAAAATTAGCAATAATGCTAATTATTAGCCAACCTCCGTGGAGAATTACAACCATGTTGACTAACATGGACTTACATAAGCTAAAATTAGTCAAAAATAAGTCTAACCAAAAAAAATTGTTTGGTAATGTTAATGTACCGCCTTGCTATCCAATTCATTGCTACACTGAATTCAAAGTTTGTAGCCAAAAGCATCACAGGTTCTCCACCAAAGTGCTTTACTCAATATTTTTGCTTTGTTTTAAGCCTTCTCTGAGTTTTTTTTTCCTACTACTGGATCCAAGTATACATTTAAGCTAGAAGCACTTTGACTGCAACAAAAATGCAGTGATAATCACTATCTAATCAATTATCAATGTTCATTTTATGGGAAACTCTCAGTTTTAAGACAATTGTCTTCTTTTTTTTTTGTTTCCCCACCAGGGGGCTTTTTGCAGGCTCTAGTGTCCCTTATTTGATAGTAGGCTGACAGGAATGGGGTAAGGAGAGGGGGGAAGACATGCGGCAAATATTGTCGGGTCCGGGAGTCGAACCCGCGACGGCCGCGTCGAGGACTCAAGGCCTCCAAATGTGGGTCGCGCTAACCCCTACGCCACCATGGCGCACCCCGACAATTGTCTTCTTTGAAGACAAAAAAAATGTACAACACATTTAAGACTGCTTCTTGTGTAAACCTTTCCTCCCCAGATCAGAATCTGAAAATAACTTTACATCCCGTTTCCACTAGCATGTGGGCATGTCGTATTCAATCAACTACTTCATTTTTTTTTCTGGACTTTTCAGCAAGAAAAAGAAAAAAAAAAGTCTTTCAAGGCAGTTTTTATTTTGTATTTAATGACTTTTCTGAGTCAAAGCTAATAGAAAAGAGTACACTGAAGTACAAGTGAGCTAAAGTAAATCATTTTGACATATACAATAGTTAATTAACTAAATGAATAGGACATAATGATTTTATTCAAGACTGACTGTGATATGAAGTGTCATGCTTGGCTATAGAACAAAAACTTGTACATTTAAGGAATGTAGTTTCTAGTTCAGTGATGAAAAAACGTGCTTGCCTTGCTTTCCTGTCACAATCTTTACACACAGCCCCATGTAAGAAAGAAAACGGTTCCCCTAGTTACAGCCACAGCACACTTTATTAAAGTGTCATACTTCAAGAAACTTGGCTCTAACGGTTCAAGAGACATTAAATGGTCTCCAGTGTTTCTGTTACTATGAAAGACCTACAATTTTGAGTTCTCTTGAACTGCAGGATGGATCACAAAGCTACTTGTGATCACAGGTTGTGTACAGAGAAATACAGCGCCATGCAAGTGTTTGAAAAGTATTTGCAAAACTATTTGCTACCTTAAAAATCATTTATTAAAGAAAGGACCAACTGGATCCTACAAAGAAATGTAATGGCCTGATTTATTAAATCATAAAATTATAAAATTTCAGGGTGTTTTGTTAATCACAGGCCTAAAAAAAGCCCAACGAATCTCTTAAATGTACCTTGCTGACAACATGAAGTAGGCTGGAAAAAAGGAAAACAAAGTGGCTCTTTTGGAAAGCAGAGTGGGACAAAATTAATCTAAAGCGATGTGAATGACACATTGGAAGTTCTTGCAAATGCTTACTTTTTCCACATGGGTCCCAGCTGATTTGGGTAACAGTCTTCCCCTAATAAATGCAACAATTTATATGCTGCATTTTATATTTACTGTAGTTATTTTTGTCAATAAAATTTACTGATAAAATACAAAAAGAAACCTGCAACGGGGAGCAAATACGTTTCCACATCACCCCTGGCATATCTGAGATCGGAGAGCTCTACACAGGAAGCTGTTCCTGCTAGAGTCCTCAAGGACAAGGTAGAAATAGCCATCTCAGCAAGCCTCGTTTTTCCCTGTCTGAATTTTAGAGGATGGTTCCATTACACATCAAAGCAAGTGCATTTTTTTATCTTGTAAACACATGCATACTGCTAATTACACAGCATGTCACCTTAAAAGAATTCCACCTCCATCAAAGTCACGACTGTTGATAGACAACCATTTTTGCTCTCCTTTTCTTCACTTCTCTCGCCAAGACGGGATTAAAAGCTGGTTATTGTTCAATTCCCTTAATGTCGCCTCTCTGCCGCCTGTCATTTTGTGCTAATTAAATTTCTTCCAGGGCATTGCTGAATTGGCTGTCTGACAGGTAACAATATAAAGCGTGACCTCCGCTGCATTATTATCCTTCCGACAGCTCCGAAATTTCTGCCAGTGGGGGAAGTGTGGGACGAAGGCAAGACAGTTCCCCAACTTGCATCAAGTGGATGCACTTGTCAGGTTGTGTCAAGTCAAATGTTATCAAGCAAATTCGCATCTACTCATTGTGCTAGCAAGAAAACAGAGAGAAAAAAAGCTAGTGAACTATTATTTCTATGCATTCTTCTTGCGTAGATTTGAAAAATATGAAGATCAAGTGTAAAATCTGTGAGAGATTTTCAAGCTTCCTCCCAGTGACGGAAATTTGAGGTTGACTCATCTCTTTGAGTAGGAGGCGAGAGCTGGGGCTTTTGGGAGCTTCTGCAAGCAACCAGGTATGTTTTTGTGTAAGATTCCTGCTTCAGGATGACTCCGCAATGAAATATGCATGACTATGACGGTAGTTGAATAAAATGTTTATGTAAGAATGGGAAAATGCTCATTAAGGACATCGACGCCACAGCCTGCAGCTTCACCCAGCATCCTTTTCCCCTGTCTTGTCAGAGGCTGCTTTTTCCGTCACACTCGCCTCTGCGTGTGTATGGGTGTGTGAAAGCAACAATGTGTTAGAACAAGCAAGCGCTATGTTCAATTGTCCATTCACTAAGCTCAGCAGGGTGTGAGGGCTCCTCTGGACAGCAGGTCCAACACACTAACTGGTTGTCGGAATTCTTTTCAGAGCCTGAAATGTTTCTGTGCAGCGGTGGTAAAAGTGCTCAATTTCTTTTCATGTAGTCTCAAACTGCTAATTTGTACACGTTTCTTCTCTTTGCACAAAACTAAGCTGTTGCTGTACACTTCTGGGTAACTGTTTGGTTACCAAGGAATATTTCCAAAAACCATTTTGGATCATTTGAAGTGTAGAAACTGAAGGAACATCACTCATCACTCACTAAAGTAACCCCATTTACTGTAATAGGATGCTGTGTGTCTTCTAGTTTAAACAGAGGTAATTTTCAGGAGAATTTTCCACTTGATTTTGAACAACATTTGTAGGAGGAGGAATATTGTTGCTTTTCTAGTAAAGCCAAATGCACGTCATGTTAGGCCAACATATGTTTATGGTTTTATTTAAAGACCACGATATAGTCCTTTACAGAAGTATATGGATGCATATCATCTTGTAGAGATGGATCTGTAGAGATGGATCTGTCTAATTAGGAATGGGTAATTAGACCCATTCCTAATTACCTGCAAGATAATGGGTTTTTACTTTTCATACAAGAACAAATAGTCAGAAACTGCCAGAAATTTAGCCCTGCTGCACATTTAAACCCTTATTTGATAATAAAATACTCACTCAACGAGAAGTCATACCGAAGAAAGAATGGGCTCATCATGAAAATGAAAATGATCAAGCTTTATTTGCTCTTCATTACATTGTGAGGAAAGACCTTTTGGCAGCGCTCAGGTAGTGCCCTGAGATGAATCTCCTGTCCTGTTAATGAGAGTATTCAAGCTGCGACAGCTGTGCAAAGAGCAAACACAATTATGCATCACCCAGAGGATGATCCAAGTAGGCAAAAACACAAGTAGGCATAATTCATTGATGCTGACCTTTTGGTTACCTCTTACTTTGACTGACTGGAACAAAGAAAAATAGCTTTTAATGAGTTCCAAATGATATTTGATACTGTTCGACGTTCTTTCAAACAACATTGTAATGGTGGACGGCTCTGCATTACCATCTCCTATATCACAACATTTTGTTTTAATCTTTTCATAAACCGTTTGTTGTCGTAGGTTCCAAAATCTCAAGATATTTTGTAGTACATCTGGATATTTGTTTTTTGTGTAGAGCTTTTCACTATATTAAGAAGGATCACAGTGAATTTATGGAATAAAGAAGTCAGACTTGAAATATGAATCCAAAATTCAGAGACAGGAAGAAGGAATGTCCACAGTTAGATCCACGAAGGGGCTGACAGACGGCTGGGTGACAGACGGGCGGACGTATAGATGTTCCTTACTTAAACATGGAAGATGCTTAAACCAAATTCCTTACGATTGAGATGAAACAATGGGGATTGTTCTGATCCCGAGTTGCTCAAGCTCCGAAACAAACATTATTTGGTTACATAAGAGGTTGAACTGGGATCATCTCTTTCTCTCACAAAAAACAACATATGGAAACATACCTATGTGCATCTCTGGTATCAAGAGGTAGTTTGCCATTTATGTTTGTATAAATGGCAAACTATTGCCATTTATACAAATATTTGCTCCACTAGTGGACAATTTCCCGCAACATGTAACAATCAAATGCTGATGTTAGCATAATAAAGATTAATCAACATACAAAATTTTTAGCTCAACAAGAGATAATAGTCACTACAAAAAAAAAAAAATAAATAAATAATATATATATATATATACATATATATATATACACACCACTAAAAAGAGAAACAAACATGAACACATTTTAGGTATTTTAATTTAGCTGTCAATAGTTGACCATGTCATAAAGAGAAAACGATTTGTTCATAGTAAGTGTTAATGCATTATTCATGCACGTGTTTAAATGAGGTAAAAATAATGTCTCTCCCGGTTCCAAAGGAAGCAGCATGCATGTGTTGCATTCATATCTAATGGGTTAAATGAAGCTGGAACAAGGAAAAGCAGCAGTGCTCTTGTCCGGTCCCCTTGTTTATATACAAAATGCTCTTGCTTTTATTTTTTACTTGCTAGAGGTCTTAATTTTGTTTATGTTGCAATAGCCTATGTTCTCTTATTTAGAAATGTAGTAATTTCCACTCCAGATTTTGTTTTCAATTGCAGTGTTGCGTGATGGGAAGAGTATCACAGCATTTCATTCAGAGTTGCCTTGTTCTCTGGCTCTGCCTTCTATAAATCTTTTAAAGAGGTTGCATTTCCCAAAATTCTTTGCACCATTTACTCATGCACTATTTACCAAGACAGTAGACCTTTTCAGGCATTAGTGACCTTATGTGAAACATCTCTTTTTGTTGAAATTTTTTTTTAGCACCACATAGTTTTGTGTCCCAAAGCCTGATTGTCCAAACTACATCCACTAACAAAAAAAGGTTAAACAAAACTCACAGTACTGTATGGAATGATTCAGTGGAAAATAATCCAGACTGGCCATTCCAAAACCTGGATATACTTTGAATCTAAGCTATTCATGTTTAGCACTGGCTGTATGATCATGGTCGTAGTCTTTTGAATGTCAACCTTTGCCTTAGTCTCAAGCATTTAACAACCTCAGCAACTTTTCTTCTTCCATTCATCAACTTTTCTGTCACTGCTGAAAAAGATGCATCCTTACAGCTGTACTGCCACCATGCTTCAAAGTGGGGATAGTGCGTTATAATAACAGTGGTAGTCAAGAGTAATCTAATTTAAAGGGACACATGCAGGCCAGAGGTGGTTATTTAAATTACTTGATATGTAAGGAATGGACATGTCAAGAATGTTCTGAGAACGTAACATTATAGGTAGTGGCCGAATTGTCCAGTTGGATAGTGAGTAAACTATCACCAGATGAATCAGACACTGAAGAATCAGGAAAGATGGAGAATTTTCAAATCTCAAAGCGATGGATTCATCTTCTGGCTGATTTCTGTCAGATTAAGTTACACAACTCAAACATGGTTTTATTTATTTACATGGCACGGCTCTGATAATTTTGCATCACTAGGAGGGGAGAATATGGCATTCTGGCAGCAAGGCGACAACTGTACTGTTGCCGTGCAACAAGAAGATTGTGGGTTTAAGTATTTGGTTTTGACCTTTCAGCATGGAGTTCACATTGTCTATTTCTGTATGCCTGGGTTCTTTACTCAATTGCCCAACTTTAACATATGCCATAAAACTATTTATCACATTCCCTCTAATGAAAATCTAATGATGTTAATTTTGATACAGATCTTGTGCCCACAAGACAGACAATTTAGAATTTAATCAGTTCATTGTTGGGTCACTTATTGCTCAGTAAACAATTATTTTTGATAACATGGCAAATGCGATGTTAAGTAAGTAAGTAAACTTTATTATCATACTTGGACGTTCATTAAACATGAAAGGAACAAGTGAGAAACAAGCAAGAAAAACTACAGGGTCTATCCCAGTAGATAACTTACTGTCATCACTTTCATTAAAATGAAAAAAAAAAAAAGGATCAAAATATCTTGTGCATGTTATGAGTGATAGTTGAGGAGCTCATATTGCGTAGAGGACATTGAAGCCCTCAACACGTTAGCAGGAATTTTTAGAGACATTTAAGGGAAAATATAACATAAATCAAACCTTCACAGTATGTTTTAACTTTAAAATGCTGTGTTTTTAGTTTTAACTGCTGCCAAAGTAGCACATCATTGCATCACTAATCTGGCTAAAATTAAATGTATCTTGTGACAAACTTAAAAAGACACTTCGCTCTTATTTTATTTTATTTTTTCAAGCTGCTCAAGTTGTGCCCCCTTAACTTGCTACAAAGCTTCAAGAAGCAAGGAAATAAAAAGTGGCCAATGATGCAAAAACTGAGAATGAATGACAGACTAGGTATTTATCAGCATAGGCATGATGACTGCTACATTTGCCCATGAGTTCTGAAGTGATTTTGGATGCCTCTAATAAATCTAAAAATACAACTTGGTGATAAGCGGATCACTGATAATTCTAACATACCATCTTTTTTTTAAATTAACTTCGATTTACAAGCAGGGTTGGAAAAGCCAGGTACATTTGAGAAACCTCCACGCTTCAGGAGAACAGTATTCAACATCTATCACTGACCTGTTAGGTGCAGCAATTTGTGTCGACTGCCGTCAGAATGCTGCCAATGCCATCATCTGAAAAAGAGGAAATTAACAGTGATGTTGTTACTTTCCTGGTGTAAAAAGGCTGACAGACACCACCAAACTTTCTCCAGAGAAAACAAGCGATGAACAGAGAGCGAAATGGCAAATGTAAACAGCAACAGTGAGTTCTGAGACTGGCTAGTTTTTAACATAACTATGTCTAAAAACACGTTGTAAAAGCTCAGTTTATGACATAAGTATGTTTGTTATAGGGTAATTCACAACACTGTTGCCCCTGGTAGTCATAGAAAAATCTCAATATATCAGTACAAAAGAGTAGATATCAGGAAAAGAATTGTGGACCTTCTAATGTTAGGCTCACCTATGTACACGATTTCTAGATGCTTGCATGTGCCAAAATGATCTGCTTACACAGTTTTGCATCATGTTACAGGTAGAACTCAGGCTATAAGAACATGTTGCAATGCAAAATATCTGCATCAACCCCAAAACTCTTGGAGATGCTGTCTACAGCAAATACTAAGGAAATGTATGCAAACTTCTATATCAGAAGAAGAAAAAAAATTCCCCTCGTACAATTTTAACAAAATTTAAAAGTAATTCTGATAATCTAACTGAAAGGAATGATTTAATGTCAGACCAGATGTCAGTATCTTAAATATAGATTCATCGCTTTATATACTCCATGGAAAAAAAATTAAAAATATATATTTTCTCATTTTACACAAGTGTTCCTACAGTGTATGTAAAAGTTTTGAGTTGTTTGTACAAACTTAGCAAAGAGCCCCTTTGAATAAAATCACAGAAGCTTCAGTTGCACGCTATGATACGAAATGTCTTAAAAAAAAATATATGAGGGTCTGCAGTTTCCCCTATTCCTTGGATTTATTTTTATTTTTTTATTTTGATAATTTATTTCAGACGGACATTTCACCAACAAAACAAACCATAATAACAAAAAAGAAAGAAGCACACTTGCTTCCAAGTGTTTCCAAGTGTAAATACAATACCATCAATACTATCA